>JALIZH010009002.1:0-29903 GCA_030522465.1 Rhipicephalus appendiculatus | reverse complement strand
AGCCGCGTTCATCGCCCCCGCTCGCGCGCTATTAGGGGCTTTTAGCTTGTACGTATACTTTTTAACGTTACCGTGTTACCGGAATACCGGATTGCGTTTACCGTTTTACCGGAACGCATGTTTTAGAAAAGTTTTAGCATACCATACGTAAACGTTTACGTACTTACGTAAACGTATACCTTTACGTTTGCGCAAACCACCAAATTGCGATGATAACTGCATTTAAACTATATTTAAATTAGATAAGATTGAATCACTACTGCGGCAAAATCATCAAAAAGGTTTTTTGGCGTGTAAGGTATCCCAATGTACGCGAAGGAGTATAAAACGTATAAAATACCAGGTTACCGGACGATGGTGTCGACATCTTGTGACGATTTGTGCAACCACAGTCATGGACACGTTTGTTTTCGCCGTGTGTTTTTGAGGGAAGAAATGATTAAAAAGGCAACTCATTCGTAGTTATGTCACTGCAAGTTATTCATATCAGAAGTAGAATGCACGATGTTTCTGCAATACCAATTCTGTGCTTGCCTGGTTCATATTAGCCCCGCTAGATGGCGCCACCTATCCAGCATGTCGGGCATGTCAGGGGTTTTAGGCCTCTCACGTTTGCTGCTTCGGCTTGCTAGGTCACTAGCTTCGGCAATCCTGCTGAAACAATTAAGGTGATCGCTCGCACTTCGGCTTATTTTGACTCGGCATCGGCGGCTGGAGTCTCCTCAAAGCGGATATCGCGAGTAGCCACGAACGAAGGCGGATTTGTGAGATAGGGCCGAAAACGTAAAGCCTATCCGGCGAGTAGTTTACGTACCGTAAAAGTCTACGTTCCGTAAAGACCCGCGCATGCGCAGATTCCTTCCGGTATCCGGTAACACGGTAACGTAAAGATGTATACGTACAAGCTAAAAGCCCCTATTATCCGCTGGTAGAACGTACGATGCGCAGGAGGATCTGATCAATTTGGACTTCATACGCGACATGACGGTGACGGCAACGGCGACGGCAAAAACCCGTCGAGACTGTCCATATAATTTCTATCGCAATAAAAGAAGATCAGGTGTTGAAGATGAAATGAAAAAAAAAACACAGCATATCCTCGGAGTGAATGATGATGAGTGGGCGAAGCTCCGGAGGTTCATCGGTAAACCGTGAATCTTCCGTGAAATTCGCCCAGTACATCATCAAACACGTGACAAACACTGTGTGTATATATACAAGAAATTTATATTTTATTCGTGAGCCGTGATTTTCCGTTTTGTTTTCGTTTCTTTGTTGGTCGTGGTTACCGTTTACATAAGCCGTGGCTTGCGTTCGCCCTTCATTATAACGGCTTTATGGTCGGTGAAATGGAGGGAGAGCGGTTCGTGGATGGGTCGTAGTCGAAAGTTTGCAAAGACGAGATCGATGCAGGTTCCTCGGATGGTGGTTGCTTGCATGTGGTCAAACGATAGCATGTGAGACCATATCGCGATGCCATGTGTTGTATGGCATCGCGATGGTCATCGTCATCAGCGTCATTGTTATGACGCATAGTGGGTACATTCCATGTACCCACTATGCGGCACAGTGCTGTGCCGTGATGACAGCGTCATCGTCATCGCACAGGGGGTGGCTACTACGACGACAACAACGCAGGACGACGCCGGACTAACCTAGGCCCTAAGGAGCTTCGTCCCTAAAAACCGGCAGATCCCACGCACTGTGGGAATCGATGTAATGCGAAGCAGCCAGCAAGGAGCAAATCATGCTGTACATATTATGCTTGTCATGATTTACATGTTAGGACCTGTCATTTATGTTCGTCATACAGTCACGTCACGCAAAAAATTGAAGGACACTGCGTACATTCCAAAGTGTGTTCGGCGAAAGCTTGTGACCATTTGCCTGACTATGTCATGTCTTTTTGCTTTATACTCTCAGTCAGGGGCGTAGTCAGGAATTTTTTGCGGGGGGGGGGGGGGGTTCAACCATACTTTATGTATGTTCGTGCGTGCGTTTGTATGTGTGCGTGTATATATACGCAAGCAAAACTGACAAATTTCGCGGGGGGTATGAACCCCCCCCCCCCCTTGGCTACGCCACTGCTCTCAGTGGTATGGCACACAAACGGAATGTGTGCGTGTTTTGTTTTTTAAATTTCATACCGCGAATCGCAGCGAGACGCGAGACTAATCTGCCTCCGTTTCGCATGCGTTCGTATTCTCGTGCATTGTGCATCATGCAGACGCCATCCGCGTTCCAGCGCTTAAATTGACGGACACTTGTAAATTCCAAAGTGTGTTCCACGAACCCCTGTGCCCATTGAGACGCGGTCGGTCGGACCGGAACGCGATGCGCGCGTCTCTCTCTTTGCATGATTGGACACGCTGGGCACAGCGACGCTACGCAAGCAAAGCGCGAGTCCGACGCGACCGGCGTCTGTTTGCGAGCCGCGGCGGCCACCTGGCACCATGCCAGGGTTCGGAAGGAAGGAAAGACAAACGGATGAGCGAACGGATGGACAGACGGACGGACGTGAGCATGAGGCATTAAAGGCTTTCGCCTTAAAATACCAATTTTGTTCTATATCAAGCTAGCGAACTAGACGCAACCACACCATGAGCGTGGCATGTAAGTGGCATTGTAGATGACATGCATGCAAAGATTTTCAGGTTACCACCTGCCACTTATTTTCGCTATACAGTAACCTCGCTCAATGCCAAACTTGGTGTATAGCAAGCTAGCGAAACGGCCGCGAGCGTGCCATGAGCGTGGCATGCAAGTCATGTTGCACATGACATGTCATGATTTCCATATTACCACTTGTCATTTATGTTCGTCATGCAGTCACGTCACGCAATACCAAATTTGGTGTATATCAAGCTAGCGAAACGGCCGTGAGCGCACCATGAGCGTGGCATGTAAATCATGCTGTACATGACTTGTCATGATTTTCATATTACCACTTGTCATTTATGTTTTGGCCATGCAGAAATGTATCAACGTACCAAATTTTCGATATATCAAGTTAAGAAAACGGCCTCAGGAGCAGTACGGCCACGGCGTGTGAATGATACTTTTCATAACAAGTTAGTCATGATTTTCATGATATGACCAGTCATGCATGTTCTTCATACACTCATAGATAGATAGATAGATAGATAGATAGATAGATAGATAGATAGATAGATAGATAGATAGATAGATAGATAGATAGATACGCTCAAAGTCGTCGAAGTTCGCTGAGAAATGCTTCGCATTTAAAAAATCGATCTAAAATACAAACAAAACTGTAATAGTTGATTTGGTTGATAAAACCTATACTTGTAACGAGGTTGCTAAGGTAGCCAACATGGTTTCGTTGAGTTGTTTAGTGGCAAACGAAGATGATGACTGCAGTTGAAACGCAGTCGCCCATGGATGAAATGGTTAGATGGTGTTCATCAGGCCACAGGGTGACGTCTAGGGTAGCTCAAGCAACTTCCAATAAAGAGAACTGAATGGCGTCCGTACACTCATGATGTCACCAGTAGTCACCAGTGGCTCGAACCTAACAGCAGCAATAACTCGAGCCGGGATTTCGCATGCCGCACGGAAGTGACTCCATTTGCAAACTCCACCCATTTGTTTCCTCAGTGAAGGATAGCGAACCGGTTATTGTGGACTGGTTAACTTCCATCCTTCGTATTTTTCTTCCTTTCCTTGTGGCCGCGTCTATCAACACTGCAGCAGCACCATATGCTGCACGTCAAGGACCTATAGCTGGACTGCAATATAGGGAGCGAAGAGCCTCGAAAAGCTTGCGTTCCAGATCGCCAATCCTGCGGCGAACATCAGGCCCTTCCTTTCAGCGGTTCCGCATACAATCAAAGCTCCATTTATTTGTCAGCTTTTTGTTTCTCGTTTGTGGGCGTGAGCGGCTGAAGAGTGATGGACGTCACCAGTAGGCGTAACCTGGAGAAGACTGCGAGAGGTGCGCGATCGAAACTTGCAACGAAGCCCGCGAGTGGAAATCCAAGGGGCGCGGCGGAACAACGCCCCTTTTTTTTCATTAAGTACACTTTTAGTTCATTCCTCATTCGTTTCTGTCAGCCGTCAGCGCAGTACCGTGAATTTACTCTTGTGATGGTATGTTGCGCAAACGAGACATCGCTGGTATTTCCGACCCGGTAACCCCCCATACCAGCCCGGCGGCATTGTAAAATGAAACCGGCATACCAACGTTTTACCCTGGAGGACAGAAGACCGTATATATTAAGGCGAAAGCCTTTAATGTCTCATGCTCACGTCCGTCCGGTGTCCGTCCGTCCGGTGTCGGTCCGGCGTCCGGTGTCCGTCCGGTGTCCGTCCGTCAACACCCCCACTGCGCATGCGCCAACCCATTAAAAAAATAAAAATAAAAAAACCACCTTCCTCTCCACCTTCCTCTCTCCACTCCTACGTCCCCTCCCTCTCTTGACTCCTACGCTCCTTTCTCCTCTCCTACGCTCCCCCCTCTCTCCTCTAGGCATCCCTGCCCGCAGCGTCCACACCCCCCACTGCGCATGCGCGTCATCCCCTCTCCTACGCTCTCCCCGCTCTCGCCTCGCGACGCCGACGCAGGCAGCGTCTGCTAGCGAGTTTCTTGGTTGAAAAAACCAACTGCTCGCGCTGCACAACCGTTCACTGGCCACCCCGTATATATGGCAATGGATCTTGACCTGCAAGGTGGTGCCGGTGGGAGATTTCTCCTGTGCTTTGTGGAACGATAAAAAATTCGCAGCGTGCGCGTTAACTAAAAGCGAACTGCGGGTCTCTGTGTCCAGTCCGAGTCTTCTGTCTCTCACTGCCCATTAGCAGCGATTGGGATGTTCCAGTAGGAAACACCGGTCCATCACTGCGTGCTTTGCGCCCCCCCAGGTTTCTCTCCTGTGCAACGCTGCGATGAGCGCCAGCGTCAACGCCGCCGCCAGTGTAAGCGTTAGCGCCCGCTGCTTCGCATCTACACATCGTTCCCTTTAGCGGGAGATGGTGTAATCTTAAGACGAAAGCCTTTAATGTCTCATGCTCACGTCCGTCCGGTGTCCGTCCGTCCGACCGTCTGTCCGTCCGTCTGTCTGTCTGTTCATCCGTCCGTCCATCCATCCGTCAGTCCGTCCGTCCGTCCATCCGAGCTCTGGCACGGAGCCAGGTGGCCGCCGGGATGCGCCGACGGAACGCCGGTCGCGTGGGACTCTATAGCGCTCGCGCTTTGCTTGCGTAGCGTCGCTGCGCCCAGAGTTTGCAATCATTCTGACGGACGCCGTCTCAATGGACCCAGGCGTTCACTTTCCAATTTACAAAGGGTCCGTCAATTTAAGAGCTCGAACGCGGATGGCGTTTGCACGATGCGCAAAGCGCGAGAAAATACTAACGCATGCGGCCGGAGGAAGATGAGTCTCGCGTCTCGCTGCGATCCGCGGTAAAAAATTAAAGAAGAAAACACGCACCCATTCGGTTTGTGTCTTATCCCACTGAGAGTGTAAAAGAAAAAAGATATGGCATAATCAGTGAAATGGCCACACGCTTTCGCCGAACACACTTTGGAATGTACAAAGCGTCCTTCAATATATTCGATGACCGGACGTACTTTCATCACCGAGCCTCGCAAACACACTAGACATCGCACATTTTACCATTGTAACGGCGCAAGTGTAAGTACCGCCCTGCTTTTAGAGTGGTGTTCGGAAGTTTTGCGGTGTCGTGAGGCTTTTGTCGCCTTCAACCCTCTATAAATAACCATATCCAGTCAGATGAAAAGTCGTTAAATGCGAAATGTCACTGGATAGGTTTCTTCTTCAAAGACTTCTCATCACTTCGAGTATCCAGCTACCCCTGAACGTTTTCAGAATTCCATTCGTAGCATAGCGTTTATGATTTCATGTTTTGTTTCTTTTTTATTCACAGATTTGTTAGTTTTCTGACAAAAAACCAAAAGGATCATGGCTACAGGCGGTAGCAAGCGCGTGACTGAGGCCTTAACCCCTGTACAATCAGTGCTCGGTGAAGCAACACACCTAAAAAAGCGCAGCATAAGCACACACAAACACACTAAATCATGGTAAATATTAAAATTAAACATTTTAGTCAATCTGCAGGGGTAGCATAAGTAACATAAGTTTCTGCTGTTGTCCCACTGTTTTCATTTAACAGTAACAGTATGATCCAAGAATCTGCTTCGTCGTCACAGTGTTTCCCACTTAACAGCTACAGTAATCCAACAGTCTGCTTTGTCCGCTATTCATGGTCACTCGTATGTTTTGCTAGCAGTAGAATTCACTTATTCGTACTCATGTTATTGTCATGAAAGTTATTGTTTACGATAATCTCTATGTGGCCCACTGTTCACCGCCTAAAACTCTCGCAAAATTTTCCCGCTTTCGATCGCAATGACAAACATAGCGGTACCTTGTGAGGTCAAAACAATTATTGCTCAATAGTTTACCTCTTTAGTTTCGAAATAACTGTGTTATTTATGCGCCTGTTAACTTGAGAGAAGCACATCACTGAGTTCTTCGGTGCTGCTAACCCCTTGTCAAAGACAGTGATGACAAGCTAGGCACGCAGAGCCATCATGCATCATATGCTAACTAAATGGTTATCCACGAAATACAATTGTACAGGGGGCAAATTGGATGACATAAAACGTGTTTTTCATAAAAAGGTTACATAAGCGGTCGTAATCTAGGAACGTCTCAGCAAAAAAAATGCACGAAATCGTTACGTACTACACACTTAGGATATTATCCCAAGTAAAACCTCCGCTGCACCGCACACGACAAGGAAAGTTGCCCAGTGGCGTCATAAGAAGATCGTTAATTGGTTGAGAGCAATGACTTCACAAAGCCGCGGGTTCAGCCGGTGTGAAAGAACTGAAAGTTTGTAGGAAGGCTTGGATGGCAATCCTTAAAGCACTCATCATGAACGCTGTCATATTAATTAACATCACCGACTTGACGTACGCATGGAATTAGCGAAGTGGTGCCATAGCTAAAGAGAAACGCTCAGAAATGAGCTGAAATGCAAGTAGATTGCTGCATCACGGTTCGCTACACCACAGTGCGGATGAAGAAAGCCGGAGCTCTCGTCATTAATGTCTCCACAGCACAGCGAGGTGCCTAACAGGCTGTCTTCTCGAATCCTCAACTTCCAGGCCGTGTACTCAAGGAGAACAAAGCGTTTTCCGCGTCTGGCGCAGTTTTTCGGGTAAACAACATGACACGCGATAAGCGAACAGAATCCAGACAACGTAACAGCGCTTCTTATGCGTAGCCTTTGTTCTTTTATGTGACGTTTTTCCCGCCATTTAACGTGATGCCTACTTTATTTAGCTTACTTTGGGGCTTCCGCCAGTAAATGTCAAACAGTGGCTTGTATACAGCGGTATCGGGGCCCGCTGGATCGAATCCATTCTCGTTGATAACAAAAGGAGGGCTGGAGCCTAATTGGTTGTAGCAATTTCACGAGAAGTATGAAAAATGAGAAGATACGTTTGTTGTCGTCGTCCTAGACAAGTGTATTTTAAGTTGATGTCTTAGTTTTATTACCAGGTGAAAACGGGTAACCATATCCAGAGCGACTATACAGTTAGTTCCGTGTTTTGACTGAAATAGCCAGAAAGGAAAATGGAAGAACGACACCGGGAAAACGTTAAGATATCACCCCACACTTGCGTACGTTGTCCCCTGGAGAGGAACAGAAAGAACCAACTTTATCAGATGGTACAGGGTCTCCGTAGAATGCATAATTCAACTGAATCAGTACGCCTAGTCCGCAAACGCAAATACAGCACATCCTTTGCGGCTGGCCGGCAAGGCATTCAAAAATGCGCGTGCCCCGTAATTGTGATCTATGACCGGCTCCTATTCAAGGGAAATATGTGTAGAATATAAGATAAAAAAAGCGACAGATCCCGACGCATTGCGGGCGTTGATGTAATGTGAAGCAGCCAGCAAGGAGCAAATCATGCTCTACATAACATGCATGTCATGATTTACATGTTAGAACCTGCCACTTATGTTTCTCATACAGTCCCGCCACGCAATACCAATTTTGGTGTACTACATAAAACTAGCGAAACGACCGCGAGCGCGCCATGAGCGTGGCATAAAGTCATGTTGCACATGACATGTCATGGATTTCCATATTACCACTTCTCATTTATGCTCGTCATACAGTCACGTCACTGAATACCGATAATGATGTATACAAAGCTAGCGAAACGGCCGCAGGTGTGCCATGAGCATGGCCTTGCATGCCATGCTCATGGCACAGCTGCGGCCGTTTCGCGAGCTCCACATGACATGTCATGATTTCCATATTACTACCACTTGGCATTCACGTTGGTCATACAGTCACGTCACGCGATACCAAATTTGGTGTATATCAAGCTTGCGAAACGGCCGTCAGCGCGCCATGAGCGTAGCATGTAAATCCTGTTGTACATGGCATGCATGTAAAGATTTTCATATTAACACCTGTCATTTATGTTAGTCATGCAGAAATGTCTCATCGTACCAATTTTTGGATATATCAAGTTAAGAAAACGGCCTCAGGAGCACTATGGCCATGGCATGTAAATCATAGTGTTCATGACAAGTTAGTCATGATTTTCATGATATGACCAGTCAGACATGTTCATAATACAGTCATGTTATGCCTTACCAATGTTGGTATAAATCCCCAAGAACAATACGGTCTGGAGAGCACAAAGTCATAGGCGGATGATAGATAGATAGATAGATAGATAGATAGATAGATAGATAGATAGATAGATAGATAGATAGATAGATAGATAGATAGATAGATAGATAGATAGATAGATACGCTCAAAGTCGCCGAAGTTCGCTAAGAAATGCTTCGCATTTAAAAATTAAAAAGGTCATTGTTGTACCTTGCCATCCAAATCAGGGGTTAAAACGGTATGCAGCAGCAATTGGGCGGCAGGACCTACCCTAGAATACAGCAGAAAAGGGTATGTAAAAGAGTTAGAGCATGGGCAACGCCAAGTGATCTATACTGCAGAGCCGAACTGTGACAGACTTTCGAGAATTCAGAAATGTGCGACTGTTCTCCGCATATTATTGCATAACAAGGCCGTGTAAGTGCAACTGTGCTTCTGGCGATACACCAAACTGTGTGACCGCCTCTGATCTGACCACCGTTTCTGTTTTCTTTTCGCTTTTTTTCACTCTGTTAACCATACTTAAAGGGCCCCTAAATCATGCCGAGTTCAAAGGCGAGGCAGTAGATTCTTTCTCGCCTTTACTACCCTTTCTACAAGAGCTGTCTCCTCCTCTCCACTTATTTCTTTAGAAAACACATGAAATGTCAGCACTGTGCGCTAAGCCAGTCAGGATGTCGCGCTTTTCGACTACACACTGCTATCTCCGCTTGCGCAGTCTCAAACGCCGAAAACGAAGTGAAATTAGTTTGTCGTGCACGATAGCCATGCGAGACAAGGCAGATCGGGCATGCGACTGCCTGGCAAGGCAGGGTAGGCGATAATTCACAACAGAAAATTACACCATCTCCCGCTAAAGGGAACCATGGTAGATGTGAAGCAGCGGGCGCTAACGCTTACACTGGTGGCGGCGTTGACGCTGGCGCTCATCGCAGCGTTGCGCAGGAGAGAGAAAAATGCCCCCACCTCCCCGAAAGGAATCGTGAGGAAATGCGAATGCATTTCGCGCGCGCTTCACTCCATTTATATATGGTGGTTTTGGTTCGAAGAAGGAAAAGGCGCCTAATTTCTGCAGCCCGGTCGGGAGCACGGCGCAGCGCCTGTTTTGTATGTATTGTGAGGAACCGCTTTATTCGAGACGAGCTCGGGCTCACACACGATGATGATGATATATATACAGATGAGGAAGTTGTACAAATGATGATGATATGTCAAGGTGACAAAGAAGAGTCAGTAACTGCGCTCACACTAATTCCCTCTCGCGCTGGAAGCGGCCGCCTGGCCGCGCTATAGGATTAAGAATTGCGTTCTGTATAGGGCTTTAACCGAGAGACATGCACGATTTCTGTCCCACGGCAACGGTGATCGGCGGAAGGCCTAAGGGGTGAGACACGGTAATTAACGGGGGGATGTTTGCTCAATGACCATTGTAAGGGCCAATAAAACTACTTGTGAATTTTTCGCATAAGCCGGGAACGCGCACCGGAGTCCAAAGAAGAACTTTTTGCTCCCGGGGAAAAGGTGACGGCACGATGAGTCGAGTCATAGCGCGACTTTCCGAGCTTCTTGGGAGATGTTGGTGTTGACTCGAGCCAGGTAACGGCAGTGTGCGAGGCGAGACAGAAATTGTTCGGATAAAGGACCCGCTGAGGTTGCAGGAGCCGAAAGGAACGAGACGTCCAGAGCAAAACTCGGTGAGCGACCATAGACAAGGAAAAAGGGAGAAAATCCGGTAGTGCGTTGCGTAGCCGTATTATGGGCGAACGTCACGAACGGCAGAATTGCATCCCAGTTCGTGTGGTCGGGGTTGATGTACATTGCTATCATATCCGAGAGGGTGCGATGAAACCGTTCTGTCAAGCCGTTGGTCTGCGGATGGTAAGCAGACGTTGTCTTGTGAATGGTGTTGGCGGCGCGCAGAACCTCAGCAAGAACAGAAGAAAGGAAGACTTTGCCGCGGTCACTGAGCAAGGATGCGGGGAGCTCCATGGCGTAAATATATGTTGCGCAGAAAAAAATCGGCCACTTCAGTGGCAGTGCCAGCTTGTAGCGAGGCTGTTTCCGCGTAGCGGGTTAGATGGTCAACAGCCATCACAATCCAGCGATTCCCATTGGAGGTCACGGGAAGAGGGCCGTACAAGTCTATCCCGACGACTTCGAAAGGCAAAGCGGGACAAGGAATTGGTTGCAGGAAGCCAGAAGGAGCTGTGGTGGGTCGCTTACGGCTTTGGCAGTGGACACATGAGGCAACATACTTGGCAACGGCCTGAAGAGAGGCCCGGCCAGGTGCAGCGACTTCGTATTTTCTCGTACGTTTTGTGGTAGCCGAGATGACCGGCGGTGGGATCATCGTGAAATGTTTGAAGAACCTCACGTTGCAGAGAACTTGGTATAACTGGGACCCATTTGTTCCCATCGACGTGATAAACGTAGCGATGTAAGGCACCACTGTGAACCTTGAATTGCTTAAGTTGTCGACGAAGTCGGGCATTCGGAGGGACGGAAGTACCTTCCAAGCGTGCTAAAATAGAGCGGCAGTAAGGATCGACGCGTTGATGTGAGGCCAGTACAGATGGGCTTGCCGTACCTTAGCCAACTGAGCGCTGAGATGGGTAAAGCAGTCGTGGTGGTAAGAGGCGAAGGTGAGTTATCATGGCTGGGCAGTGGGCAACGAGAGAGGGCATCGGCGTCTTGATGCTTCTTTCCAGGCCTGTAGGCGACATCAAAATCGTACTCCCTGCAAGCGAAGCACCCAGCGACCAAGGCGACCCGATAAGTTTTTTAGCGACGAAAGCCAGCACAGTGCGTTGTGGTCGGTAACGACTGTGAAGTGGCGGCCGTGGAGATATGGGCGAAATTTTTCGTACTGCCCAAACAACAGCAAGGCACTCCTGCTCTGTTATTGTGTAATTCTTCTCTGCAGAAGTCAGAGCACGACTGGCGTAAGCGATGACTCGTTCACGTGCGGTGGTGTCACGTTGCAGAAGAATGGCACCAAGACCATGGCTGCTAGCGTCAGTGTGAAGGATGGTGGGTGCGCTCGGATCGAAGTGGCATAGTACCGGGTCGGATGTCAGGGCTTGCTTCAACGCCAAGAAAGCTCTATCACAGTCTTCAGCCCATACGAAAGGCGCCTTACTTGCGAGCAGTTGGTGGAGCGGGGACGCAAGCTCCGCGAAGTCACGTATGAAGCGCCGGAAGTAGGATGCCAAGCCGAGAAAACTGCGCAGGTCTTTTTGACGCAGCGGACGGGGAAACTCGAGGACGGCGGCAAGCTTCTCAGGGTCCGGTCTAATTCCTTCTTTGCTGACCAAGTGCCCCAGAACCTTGATCGTCTTGCTGGCGAAGCTACATTTTTTTTGTATTCAGCTGTAGGCCAGCTTTTGCAAGGCAGGCTAGTACTTCTTCAAGACGCTGTAGATGTTGCGAGAACGTAGACGAAAACACTACGATGTCATCGAGATAGCATAAGCAGGATTTCCACTTGAGACCACGCAGTACGCTGTCTATCATGCGTTCGAAAGTAGCGGGCGCATTACAAAGTCCAAAAGGCATCACATTAAATTCGTACAGCCCATCTGGTGTGGAAAAAGCGGTCTTCTCTTTGTCAGATTCGGACATCGGTATTTGCCAGTAGCCCGATCGCAGATCAAGGCTAGAAAAATACTCGGCACCATGTAACGAATCCAGTGCATCGTCGATCCGTGGCAAAGGGTAAACATCTTTGCGCGTTATCTTGTTCAGCGCACGGTAATCGACGCAAAAACGTACTGTGCCATCTTTCTTTTGCACCAAAACAACTGGGGCTCGAGGACCAGGGACTCGAGGAAGGTCGTATGATGTTCCGTCGAAGCATGTCTGAGACGTTTTCCTCAATGATCTTGCGCTCTGCCAGAGACACTCGATATGGGCGCCGGTGAATAATACGGGAGCCGTCAGTCTGAATGCGGTGAGTAGCGGCAGTGGTCATACCAAGGGCGGGCGAATTGACGTCAAACAAAGAGCGATGTCGGTTCAGCAAGGTGAGCAAATCTTGTCTCTGGGCTTCTGTCAGATCAGGGCTTATGGTTGACGTCAAAGGTGTGGGAGAGTTGAGTGGCGGCGAGGTTGACTCCGGTAGTTCTTCTTGACTCGGAAGGGCAACGACTGTAACGGGATCAACGTCAACCGCGCAAGTGACTGTGGATCCACATGGCAGAAGTAAGGGTTCGGGTGTTTGATTTAGGGCAGTAACGAAGGCAGACCCCCTCGGAGAAGCGAATAAGTCCCGGAATAATAAGAATTCCTCGATGTACTGAATGGCCGTAAGGTAACACGAGCACGTCGCCATCCACAATGTTGCTGGAATTAACTGTTAAGATTTTTTCTTTGGATGGCCAAAGAACATAGTCTGAGGTGGTGACGAGTCGAATGCGCCCTTCGTGCTCAGGCAAGGAAGAGTCAGTGGCATTGAGATGTATGAGGCGCTGACGACAACATATAGAAGCGGACGCGGAAGACAAGAAGTCCCAACCCAAAATGAGTTCATGGGTGCACTCACGGAGAACTGCGAAGACAACATGATGACGAATACCATCGATGCAAACACGAACCGTACACTGTGCGAAGGGACAAATGATGGCGTTCGTCGCTGCACGGAGAGATGGGCCACAGTAAGGCGTGGTGACTTTTTGGAGGCGGGAACAAAGGTCAGCGCGAATAATCGAAATGGCAGCGCCAGTATCCACAAGAGCTTCAACGCGTACGCCTTCTACCAACACTACTAATAAGATCGAAGGTCGCTCTGGAGGACTTGTTGGCTGTCCGATGGATGCAGTTTCCCCTCCTAAAACTGCATCGGGGAGTTTTCCGGGTGGGCCATCGGGACATGGGAGGCGGGTCGCAGAGGCGACACAGAACGGCGACGTGGAGACAGTGACCGGCGGCGAGATTCATGCGAATTCACTGGGGTATCAGCAGTGTAAGAAGGAGAGGGCGAACGGTAAAGGGGAGAGTGGTGGGGCGGCCGTTGGTAGATCGGGGTTGGACGGACGCTTGTGCGTTCCTCGGGAGCGTAGCCACGTTGCTCATCCTGTTGGCGCCGTCGGCAAAACCGAGAGATGTGTCCTCGGTAGCCACAGTAGTAGCAGATGGGTCGAGGAGGTCGCTGCACGGTATAATAAGGCTGCGGACGCATCGGTGGTGACGACGAAGCCACAGTTGGATGCTCTACTGGTGCAGGCACAGGGACGGTGGTGGCTGCAGAGAGGGCCGCAACGTCGGCGTACGTTGGCACCTGACGAGCGCAGGGACCGTTGGAGCACGCTTGACGCGACGCGGACGCAATCTCCTGCTTAATGATGTCCCGCAAGTTGGTCGGAGCAGCAGGTAAAGAGGACTGCGGAGCGCAGGAAGAGCAACGCCCATGAAGCTCTTCACGAACGATGTCGCGGATTAGCGTACGTAAATCGAGGGGCGTAGGAAGACGTATGTCCGACGTATCGTAGCACAAGCGAAGTGTCTGGAGCTCCTCAAGACGCTGGCAGATGGTGATTACGTCTTGAGTGGTGGCAGGATTCTGCGTGGCGAGGGCGTTAAAGGCGACGGTGTTGATGCCTTTAATAATGTGGCGTATCTTGTCGGCCTGGGACATGGCAGAGTTTACCCGCTTGCACAACGCAAGAACATCCTCAATGTAAGAGGTGTACGATTCGCCGGGCAGTTGAATGCGTTCAGCGAGCTTCTTCTTCGCTGCCTCAGCGCGAACTGTGGGAGCACCGAAAATCTGGCGAAGCTGCTGCGTAAACGTGTCCCAGTCGGGAAGATCTGGTTTATGGTTCCAAAACCAGGTTTTCGCCACAGCTACAGGTAGAAGGGGACGTTCCGAAGCTTCTGGGGGGTTGTCCCACCTGTTCAAGTCACTGACGAGGTCGAAGTTTTGTAGCCACTCTTCAACGTCGTCCCCTCGTAGACCAGAGAACACTGGCGGATCACGCTGGCGGCTGTTGGTCAAACCGGAAGGCGCAGGCTGCAGGGGGGTCGGCGGCCGCGGACGAACCAGGATTGTCTTGAGCGGCCATGGCAGGCGGTAGCACTCGACGACCCGAGCGGAGCTCCAGTGAAGGCGTGCGAGAGGACTGGGGGGATCAGAAAGCACCGTCGACCACTTGTGAGGAACCGCTTTATTCGAGACGAGCTCGGGCTCACACACGATGATGATGATATATATACAGATGAGGAAGTTGTACAAATGATGATGATATGTCAAGGTGACAAAGAAGAGTCAGTAACTGCGCTCACACTATATATATATATATATATATATACGTGCGAGCGAGCGGACGGGAGAGTGGGGCGCAGGGAGGAGAGAGAGCGAACGGCGAGAGAAGGAGCGCCGAAGCACTGCACCTACCCTCTCCTACACTCTCTCCACATACGCGGGAGCTCCGCCGAGCTACCGAGATGCGAGCGCCCTCACCACTCACTCACCGCTACTCCGCCCGCACCACCTGTTCCGGTTGCTAGGGGCGAGGATAAGTGCGCGCGCCCGTAGCTGTTGCTATGGGAGAGGGAGAGAGAGCGGAGAGAAGCGGACACCGACGCCTGACATAGCCCGACTAAGAAATGCATTCGCATTGAAAGCTGGGGAGGCGCAAAGCACTCAGTGATGGAGCGGTGTTTCCTACTGGAACATGCCAATCGCTGCTAATGGGCAATGAGAGACAGAAGACTCCGACTGGACACAGAGACCCGCAGTCCGCTTTTAGTTAACGCGCACGCTGCGAATTTTTATTGTTCAACAACGCACAGGAGAAATCTCCCACCGGCACCACCTTGCAGGTCAAGATCCACTGCCATATATACGGGGTGGCCAGCGAACGGTTGTGCAGCGCGAGCAGTCGTTTTTTTCAACCCAGAAACTGGCTAGCAGACGCTGCCTGCGTCGGCGTCGCGAGTCGAGGGAAAGGGAGCGTAGGAGAGGAGAGAGAGGGGGGGACGCGCATGCGCAGTGGGAGTGTGGACGCCGCGGGCAGGGATGCCTAGAGGAGAGAAGGGGGGTGGGGGAAAGAGGAGGGGAGGCGCATGCGCAGTGAGGGTGTGGTTGCCGCGGGGAGGGATGCCTAGAGGGGAGAGAGGAGGTTTCTTATTTTTATTTTTTTTAAAGGGTTTGCGCATGCGCAGTAAGGGTGGTCACGGGGCACACCACCACCGGATTAAACTGCGCCATAAGATGCTTCACATCTAATATCTGTCGTATATTCACCAATCGAGAGCTTATTTCATCCTGACGTCATATGAACAAACAGCCGGCGTCACGAATTGTGCCGCAAAGACGGGAAACACCGGGAAAGAATAACGCGCTCGTTCTTCGTATTTTCAGAGGTGGTGTGAGAGCCCTTTCAACACCCACATGCCCACTCCATCCCAGGGCAGCAAACCAGGTCCTCGAATCTGGTGGACCTCCCTACCATCTCTCTTTATCTCTCTGTCTGTAAAGTCTTCCGAACTGGTTAAAGCACTGTGACAGAGAACTGTTGCCCTGTCGGTACCACCAACACCATTTACTTACTGTTCTTTCAATTTTTCCTCCCTTTCCTCAGTGCAGGGAAGCCAACCGGGCTCATTCTTGGTTAACCCCCCTTTCATTTATTCTTATGTCTCTTTTAGGCACCCCTCACCCCCTCTAACCGCGCTTCCAAACCGCGTTGCAGAGAGTGTACAATGTGGCGTTTATACAATTAGGGCGTATACGCCCATGTCAACAACATCCTTCTGGCCTCTGTGGCAAAACATGTACGTCGTGTTCGCAAACTCAGCTTTCGGCGCACTTACGACGCTGCATCACTGCCCATGAGGGAGGGTAGGTCCACCACCGCGGGCGGCGCTCATTTCCGCTATACAGCGCCGCTGCTTTCGCCGCCGTCGTCTTTGTGGGCCGTGTCATCGATCGCGTCGCCCAGCGAGTGGTATTTTACTCGCATGACCTGCGTCGGCCGTCTCTATTACCGATGGGCGTAAATGGATGTATGTATTGTATATATATGTATACACTTGTGCACATGAAATTAATATAGAGAGGCCTCAGGAGGCAGCAGGAGCAAACACCTCTGACCGCGTCGACCAGCGTCACCAGGGTCACCACCAAATTATATAGGGATCGCGGTACGCCGTTGCGCTGAGTGATCCGATGTTCTCCCAGGCGCGCATCTCGAACGACCCTCTACAACAAAACAGGATCAGAAATAGCGATGGCGCGTGACACCGCTATCAAACGAGCACAACACTCAGTGGCGGCGAAATAACAAGGGGGGATTATTTGCGACCAATGAAGAAAGTGTTTAGTGGAGGGCTTGGACGTAAAAATGGAAGAGTTCTGACGTGAGAATGCGCTGCCGATTCGTGATATTATAATGCACAACTATACAGACATAGTCACGCAGATGACCTACCTATCATGTGTTTACTATGCTATGCAGAAGATTTCTACGCTGGGACAGTTGGTTGGCACTGGAAAAAGAAGTGTATGGACGAAATTTGTTCGCGCCTTTGCAATCTGACACACACACACACACACACACACACACACACACACACACACACACACACACACACACACACACACACACACACACACACACACACACACACACAAACACACACACACACACACGTCGAAAAACAGTGATTTCTCACTGTTTTTCCACGTGAGTCTGATTCCTTTTATTCATATTATTTACCGGCGTCCTAGAAGTTGTTCCCTGCAATTATATATATATATATATATATATATATATATAGAGCAAACGGGTTTGAGCCTGTTTGGGAGTTTTGGGTCCGGCTCTTAACTTGCATCCGAAAGGTACTACGCAAAACCCCCCTACCAAAGGAGGTTTTATGGGGGTACGCAGGGCAAGATGGCGGTGCCTGTTGAAGCGACAGCCGTCCACTTCGAATCTTTCTAGCCATCGGCCTGCATTATTAAACTCATTCATTCCCAAATAATGCTGGTATTTGATTTAGATTTGAGTAATGAGGCTTCGCTAAGCGTATACTGCCGATAAAACAGCTCCGTTTTCGAGATACACAGTCGATTTGCGGTGCAGAAGGCTTAACAAGGTTTGTTTACAAAGTAAACGGAGTCAAAGGAGGGAATTTAGGAGGTAACTTTGGTGTTTTTATTTCACTCATTTCGGGGGCTTGAACGGAGTTCATTGGAAGTTTTTCTGCTTCTTTTGAGAGCTTTTAAAACGCCCCTTTATACGCGGCCCGAGAGAGGGCGAGAAAAAAAAAGGTATTTCAGGCGCTATACTAGCGTTTTAGAGACATTTCTTGCAACTATTCATCGCTAGGACATATTAGAAAATGGACATTGATGTATTCATGCACAAACATCACTTATGCATACAAGCACGCACGACACAGGAATCGAACTCGCGACCACACGCACTGAAAGCAAACATCATATCCATTACACCACAGCGACACCACTAGCTTGCGTAGTTTTTCACCGGGGTATATATCTACAAAGCAGCTACTAACCCGTCGGCGACACCTCAAACTTTTGTTCTCGTAGCATCGGCATGTGTTAGCGCTTTCGCAAGGCCAGTACATAAACTCAGGGGCGTCACGAAGGCCAAAGGAAACACCTTCAGCTTCGAACTATTCGGTTCGTCGTGTCGTGCCGCTGGAAAAATTGTAAACGTGTGCCCTCTTGAGTACTTCGACATTGTTTCACTCGCCCGCAATTCGTGGATACCAGCGTGACAAAAGGTATCCTCAGATGGCCGAACATATGTGCATTCCATGGGCGTATGATGTGGAGCTATCTTCGTTGTTTCTGCCGCGAGCTGCACGCGTCCCATGGCAGCGGCGTGTTCTGAGCTGTACGAGACCGCCTGTGTTTCCATTGATGGGGTCTGTGCCTTCCGCCGCACGGAAGCCCTCAGAGACAAGGACGAAACACTGAGCAACACATCTTTATCATTTCAAAACTCTGCCGCGACTGACTGTCAGCGGCCCCTAAGCGCGAGCCGCGAGCGTGCCTGTGTCCATCGTTCTCGTCATCCGCCGGCGCGCTCGCCGCTACTCCCATAGCATATAGAAGTTACTCACGCAGATGCCCACAAGCGTGCTCAGGGTGCCTCTTCAGGGGGGAAGGGGGGGAGGGGACGAAGGCTCGTCGCTGCGCCCACCCTCCCTATTAAGTCAATGCACGGGGCAGACCCCCCCCCCCCCCTCCCCGTGTGCACGCCTATGCAGATGCCCGAGTTACAAGGACATTGTAACGCGCCTACACTAACTGCATTTATTGCGCGCGTACTCTCGCGAGCCAAACGCAGGTGCAACAGCGCCTTCAGAGTAGCTGAACGATAATCTACATCCACAATTACCACTTATTCGCAACTCGCACTTTCGCGGGGCACACAGTGATTCTCTAACTCAAATTCAGTATTTAGTTGCTTTCACAGTCGGAGACTACCTCCAATCTTACTAATTAACCTTTATTGTTAAACATCACACAAATGCATTAAAGCGAATGCATAAGCATGCCCCAATGTCAAGTACAACTACCACAAATTAGCAGTAGGTCTCCCGTTAAATAAAAAAGTTAATGCACATGCACTTCGCCCTTGTGAAAGTTCATGTGTATGTGGCACTCCTCTGGCATAGATGATGTAGCAAGAATAAAAAAATGTAGTATTGCCGTCTTCTTCAACGAAACAGCTGTGATAAGAATGATAAGAAAAAGAGTGTTCGCAATATTTTATTGGAACCAAAACAGTTGCAGTTCTCATGTCAGTGTAAGCATATGTACATTTCCATCTTCTTGCACAGAACCTACACCCAATACAAAACACTAAGAACGTATGCAGTACAGCCCAAGCACTATATATAATTCACAACAGTAAAGCAACATGAAAGTAGTGTGGCAAATCTCATCATAATGCACACTGACATGTGCACTTCACTGTGCTAGTATGTAAACACAATCCAGAGAAATGGGATCTACAATGAACTTGGTGTCAGCCTGCACATGAAGGCAACTAAGCTAGTACATTAAGGCTAGCATTACTTTTAAGAAATATGCAACCATGCAGGGAGGCATGTTGTAGATTTTAATTGAATTAGTTTGCCATATGGCATCAAAACATGTCACACATCATCATACAGTTCTGTTTTCTGCAGAAAAGTCCGAAATAGACCTGTGGTGTTGATTGTAGATCCACTTACCACAATTTGTAAAGGCGTTCAGCCATGCCAGCAAAATGACAACATTGCATTCATATATGGCTGCACATACTTACTCACAAATATCTGAAACTGAACGCAGTTTTTTAGAAATATACTTGGGAATTTGTGGCCATTATCACACAACTGCAATATACCAATACTTGTATTATACATAATTACTACAGCTATGTTTACAGTATTCCCATGCCAGCCACTGTCATCTGCAACCTAAAAAGTTCTTCATCTTTAATTCCTCACTTCATGGCTTGTGCATAATTACCACATTGAAAGTTAATACCACTACCATGGCTGCAAAGTCTACTTGAAATTCGGCAATCACATGCCTAAAATTAAAAATTTCCTACAAGTAGTGGCTGGTGGCTTGGCATATTGGATCCTAGGGCTTGCTATGCCATGTGGTTGAATAGAATTTGACCACGAATCTATAGAGCCTGTAAAGCAGTCAGGAATTGAGTTCATAGTTAAAGAGTGAAAACGAAACAGCAACACACATAGAAATAGAAATGAAGGGAACAGGACAACGCAGTACTAGCGACTGAAATTTAACACGTGTATGGCGTTTTTAGTCACGTTCATACTCATTCTGTGAGTGCATGGTTCTTTATTTTTGTAATTTTTTCGCACTAAGTGTGTATATCTTTCTGTGGTTTGCATTACACTTCAGGTCCTCGTTAGTGTAGAGTGAGGCACAGGGGAGTGTTCCCACAATACAGTGTCTTGTACACAAACAAGTGGGTGAGCAACTCTTGCAGCTTTGCCAGAAATGTCTTCCTGAAAATAATAGAAAAGAAGTCCATTAAGCTTTCCATATCCAGAAATATGAATGTCTTGGCAAAGGCTCACACTTGACTATACTATTGCAGACCTTTAAACAGAACACAAAACAAATGCAATAGTGAGATGCTGCTAAGTAGTTTCTTGTGAACTTTTCACATAAAGTACAGAGGGCAAAGAGTACACAACTGCAATGAAATGCGAAACAGCACCAGAAGTGTACTTTTGTCCCGTGTACCGTCATTCAAGTAGTTTTAGCTGTCAGTGAAGTTAGCATTGTAGTGTAAAGGGGGTGCAAATTTTAGTATGGTTAACCTTGGAGTTAAACGGATTTCAATCGAGGCGTAACTGCTTGAGGCCCACGTACTTAGCTTTAGGTGCGTGTTAAAGAGCCCCAGGCGGTCTAACTTTCCGAAGTCCTCCACTAAGGCGTCTCTCATAATCGTATGGTGGTTTTGGGCACAGCTCGGCACACTCACTCATGAGTGCACTCAACTCACACTCATTTGAACGCGGTGAGTTGAGTATGAGTGAGTACTCATGCGTGTGAGTGGACATGAGTGTGAACGTGAGTGAGAACTCATGAGTGTGAGTGGTCGTGAGTGTGAACGTGAGTGAGTACTCATGAGTATGAGTGGATGTGAGTGTGAACGTGAGTGAGTGCGAAGGCTGAAAAAAATTGTGGTGAGTGAGTTTGAGTGAGTACTCCCTTTAAGTGCCGATCTATGGAGCTCGGCACACTCACCCATGAGTGCACTCAACTTACACTCACTCACACTCATTTGAACGTGGTCAGTTGAGTATGAGTGAGTACTCATGCGTGTGAGTGGATGTGAGTGTGAACGTGAGTGAGAACTCATGAGTGTGAGTGGTCGTGAGTGTGAACGTGAGTGAGTACTCATGAGTGTGAGTGGATGTGAGTGTGAACGTGAGTGAGTGCGAAGGCTGAAAACATTGTGGTGAGTGAGTTTGAGTGAGTACTCCCTTAAAGTGCCGACCTATGGAGCTCGGCACACTCACTCATGAGTGCACTCAACTCACACTCACTCATTTGAACATGGTGAGTTGAGTATGAGTGAGTACTCATGAGTGTGAGTGGACGTGAGTGTGAACGTGAGTGAGTACTCATGAGTGTGAGTGGAGGTGAGTGTGAACGTGAGTGCGTACTCATGAGTGTGAGTGGACGTGAGTGTGAACGTGAGTGAGTGCGAAGGATGAAAAAATTGTGGTGAGTGAGTTTGAGTGAGTACTCCCTTAAAGTGCCGACCTATGCACTTGACTATACTATTGCAGACCTTTAAACAGAACACAAAACAAATGCAATAGTGAGATGCTGCTAAGTAGTTTCTTGTGAACTTTTCACTTAAAGTACAGAGGGCAAAAAGTACACAACTGTAATGAAATGTGAAACAGCACCAGAAGTGTACTTTTGTCTTGTGTACCGTCATTCAAGTAGTTTTAGCTGTCAGTGAAGTTAGCATTGCAGTGTAAAGGGGGTGCAAATTTTAGTATGATTAACCTTGGAGTTAAACGCATTTCAATGGAGGCGTAACTGCTTGAGGCCCACGTACTTAGCTTTAGGTGCGTGTTAAAGAGCCCCAGGCGGTCTATCTTTCTGAAGACCTCCCCTACGGCGCCTCTCATAATCGTGTGGTGGCTTTGGGATGTTACGCACCAACAGTTATTATCACTTACAACACATGGAACACTAGCTTCTTCATCAACCATAGCTGTTCTGTTGTTCTGTTTAGGACTGAAGATTGGGCGACTTGGTATTGATTCATGGCAAAATTAAACATTGCACTTGTAATGACGACAATAGAAGACGTGGACAAAGTACCAGGCTGTTTACCTTGTCAGAAATTGTCTCAGCAGTGAGAATACTGTGTGCTGATCATAAACACTATGGCAACAAAAAGTAAAACAAAATAACCAGAGGGAAGGAACAAGGTGTTCAACAACGAGGTTCAACAGATTCAACTGACTTATATCAATGTGATTAAATTAGCCTTGCACAAGTGACACATCTCCTAAATTCCATAAATATGCACATGTAACCTTGGCAAGCTCTAGTGCTGATATGTGACTAATGAAGTGACCATACCATAAAATGCATGTGCTTCATCAAACACACTGTAACTAAGCACATGTCTTACACATCATATGGCCATCATAAGCTGTCATTAACATGACTTATTCTTTCTAGCTAAATGTATACAAGCTCATGATGTCAGTGCGCCTTGATATGCAATTTAACTTTTTGTGTTGGCGAAGGACAAAGTGCACAATGCAAAATTGTCGTCAAAAAGTATTCTTACTTGCTCATAATCTGCGCATGAGAACAGAATAAATAGAAAACAAATCTGGCCTTAATGCATGTGTTACCACATGACAGCGTGATAACAGCTGTCTTTTTTTTTGTGTGTTGCTTAAGTGTATACTCCCTGGAAGCACTGCTTCATTCATGCTTTATCGCAAGCAAGGAAATTATGTCGTACAAACATCCAGTTTTAAGGCGCACTCGCTTGAATTGGCTGGCCACGCCAAGCGGTCAGCCAATTCGAAACACGTATCACACATCGTTGTTATATGAGCTTAATGGCCTTTCTTTTTTCGCTTTGCATTGCACTTTTGACGAGACGCATCGTGCAGAACAGCACCTACTGCTGCCCAAGCGACAAGGTGGCGCAAACAGAGGAAACATAAGTATTACGTACCATTTGTGTTCCTGAATGTGCCGCGAACGCGGCGCGCCCATCAGCTGCTGCTCGCTTGAGTCACCTGGCCATTGCCACACCATTGCACACGCAGTGCATGTTGCACTGTCGTCAAACCACACATTTCACGTCCCGCGACGAGAACACAGTAAGGCTGCCGGCATGAAATGTGCACACATGATCGACGCATAGCAGGGTAGTTGAAAGGCGTCCTTCACAAAACCGACGTTATCCCATGACGGCTTCGCTTCGCTATCACTTACGCACGCCGCTGGGGCCAGCCTGCGGTAACATCCGCTGTCATTTCGGAACTTCTCGCGTTTCTCGCGGCTCCCTTCTCGCGTTTCTTTCTTTTTTGCTTTCTTTTTTCCCCTCCGCGCGCGCATGCGTGCGATGGTTGTCCCGCTCTTATCGCCGCCGTTCGAAGGTCAAAGGCGCTTCGTTCCTTTCAGAGCAGCCGCTTGAGGAGAGTCGCGTTTTTTCTTTCGTTTCTCCGGATCTTATTCCGTGCGTTGAGGCACACCGCCTGTTCCCAATTCGTCATCCAAAAGGGTATACTGACTGTGCATGCGGTGCCGATAGGCCACATCGAGGGTGTACACGCTCCTACTTTTAGTTTAACTTCGATTTGATGGTAAAACAACATAAGCGAAGTAATTCTGTGGTCGAAATGCATCGTGAACCCGAGCCCAGCGGTAGTGTGCATTCCGTACAACAATGTGCATCAGTCGACGAGACGAAGAAATCGTTGATTAGCACGTTCATGAATTTATTAAGCACTTTGAGAAACACTTCTTTCGCCCGCGCAGTTGCATACATGCACGCCAGCACTGAAGGCACTATAGCTTCGGATAAAATAAATGGAAGATATGCCCGAGAAAGTGAAATAGGAGTTTTCTGTCCTTGAACTCCATTTGACAAAATGGCGTCAGATCGTGAATTTACCTCCTTTCTTCCACCTTTTATCCCCATAATTTCTCAAGGAAGTAAAATTGAGGACGCAGAACTTTATTACACCGATCTTAATACTCCCTAAGGGAGTACGGTCCCAAATGAAGGTAGTATTAAGCCCTTAAAACGCCCAATTCGGCTAGTTTGCGTTTACAGTGCACGTAGATTATGAAGAGTGTGGCTTCGGCTGCCGTAGAACAAATAGGAAAAATATATATACGCTTCTAAAAAACTGTATTTGTGACGTTTCGATAAGTGATTAGGCAATACTATACCAGCTAGCCCGAGAACGTGGTGCACTAGAACATCTCTCTCATTCAGTGGGCTCCCTTCAGTGTTCCACTTTCCGTGGTCTTCAAATAGATCGCTTGGTAGTCCAACAGCTTTCCTTTGGTAATCGCCGTTACCTGTATTCGTGCGTCTTTATATGGATATACATGTATTTCCTCATTGCAATGCACCAACACGCACAGAAATGTGATATAGAAGAATATTTGGCGATTTTTGGATTTAGTCGACAAAATTGAAGGACACTTCGTACATTTCAAAGTGTGTTCAGCGAAAGCTTGTGGGCATTCGACTGACTATGCCACTTTTTTTCTTTTTTTTTCTTTTTTTTACACTCTCAGTGGGATGGCACACAAACGCTTGTGCGTGTTTTCTTTTTTTAATTTTTTACCGCGAATCGCAGCGAGACCAGAAACTCATCCGCCTCCGATTCGCATGCGTTTATTTTCTCGAACCGGGCAAGCGTCCCGGGAGCGAACCCGCGGCCGCTTGCCCGGTTCGCTCCGGGGCCTATTTTCTCCGCGCGGTAAAGATGGGCGCTTTGGCCGCTGCCAGTCAGGGTACGATGCGCGCGCGCGCAGTATCGCGTACTGCTGCAAGATAGAGACACGTCCACCGTCGATTGGTGGATTGCTCCACCCCGCGGCAGAGCGGGCCCTCGCTACTTCTGCGCTTTGAAAATCCGCTTCCATCATGCATGTTCCGCGTCAGGTGTGAACGCGCCTTTAGCCCCTGCCGTCAAGTTCTAGTTTCTGTCCTTCTCAAGATAGAAAAGTGCGGGCTATAGAAGTATCTCAGACCCGGTATTGAATCAAGAAGCAAACATGTAAATAACGAAAACAAAGCATCAGAGATATGTCACTTTGTCGCGAGCGCCTTCTTTGTGCATATACATGTAGAGAGAGTTTTATTATGTCAGAAAAGCTGAGAAGTCGGCCTGATTCAATTTCCTAACCTGCTACTCAGCGTTTGGAAAGGGGAAGGCGTAGAAAAAAAGAGCAGTGTTGTACGGAACGGCGTTCCGAGGAACGACGTCCCAGGAACTAGTTCCTCTTTGCAGGAACGGAGGAACGCCAGCGTTCCATTCAGGATCGGTGGAACTGTAACGGTAACTAGTTACATTTAGGCAGGAACGGTAGACCGAACGGCGTTCCTTCTGTAAACGTTCCATGGTATTCAATAGGCGCACGCACGCACCACTTCATGCAGAACAGGGCGGATGGGCGACCGTGCGAGGCGCGAAAATGTAGCGCTCGCCTATCACGTGACTACGAGGCATCCTGATTTTTTACTTCAAGGCGCCCGCCGGGGGGCGCAGGGAAGCGAAAGACGCCGAGACTGACCAAGTGCGGGAGGAACAGTTGTTTTTTTACAGCAGAGATGTTATGCTCTAGGTTTCCATGTGTCGTAGAAAGAAAATTATCATCATCATGAACCGACACGCACTCTCTTCGTCATCGCCATCCTCTTCTGCTTCTCTCCCAGAACACGAGCGCTGATTTGTCTGGCGCAGGGTGCAATAACTCTGATGGGGCGAGAGAACGAGTACAGAGAGAGCGAAAGAAATGGATATGTATATATAGCGAAAAAGATAAATTCTTGTGAATAAAATGTTTTCGGCGAGGCGAGATTCCAAACTGGCTATCCACGATCTGAAGACGAGAGTCCAGACTACTCGGCTATCTAGTTTTTTTTCTTTCGTGGTATTTATTCAACATAGGCATGTAATTTTGGAGCAATTCAATATAGACAGAGAACTAATACGTTCGTTTTGCTCGTATCGCGACCCAACAACGAACGCACAGTGCTGAAGAATTCGCATTCATATCTCGAGCGCATACATCAAATAACTGCCATTTCCCATTACATACCAGAACGGTGGTAAGGATAAGCACCTCACCAATATAATATAACATTCTGGCTGACTTTCCATTTGCTCGAATACATCTCTTGGCTGAGTGACCATATACTAATGAAGGAGGATGTTGAGGAAATTATTGGCTATGCGCCGTTCTGCAACATGCGCGCACGCTAGAAGTGTATAGCATATTTCTGTCACGCCCCCCTTACTCAATGCCCATGTGGCCATGTAAGGTACTTTCAAATAAAAAAATATGTATAGTGCAGTATATCAAGGGGGTGGGAAGGAGAAGTGATGGTGAGGAAGAGGGAAAGGAGGATGGTAAAACGAGTATAGGGAGAGAGAGGAGAGAGAGAAAAAGAAAAAAAAGATAGAAGGAAAACGAACGTACACAGAGAGACAGATATATATATATATATATATATATATATATATATATATATATATATATATATCGAAACATATGTAAAGAAGAGAAAGAGCAAAATATAGAGATCGGAAGGCAAGAAAGAAAGCAAAAGATAGAACAACAGAGGGCGAATTATACAGAAATATGTTCGATGACTGTGAACCGGGGAGTTAACTAAGGCGCAAGTGTCTATCCTGAACATTATTTTCTGCTCACACTGAAATATTGAATGAGCACTCATTAAACGCCTAGGTATTGTCCCTTTCGATGCGATTTCCTCTGCAAGAAATTAATTTGAATATGTGAAGTACAGTATCCTGACTGCGCCTTTGAAGACCGACGCTGAAAAGTTCCACATGCGTTGGACTTAAAATAGAATAGCATGAAAGTTGCAGTTAGATGTATGTAGTAAGGCCGGTGGTCTAAAAAAAAAATTGTCTAGGAGCGTTTATTTAGATTTCTTTACCTATGTATAACCTGCTGTCGGCAATGTTAAATTCGTTTGATATATGTAGCTCGATGAGA
The DNA here is from genome assembly GCA_030522465.1 of Rhipicephalus appendiculatus. Classification (NCBI taxonomy): domain Eukaryota; kingdom Metazoa; phylum Arthropoda; class Arachnida; order Ixodida; family Ixodidae; genus Rhipicephalus; species Rhipicephalus appendiculatus. The sequence goes on along the minus strand of JALIZH010009002.1, from coordinate 2,463 downwards.
GCTTTAAATTGCTCACTTTATTTCGCCTCAGGATTATCCGAAACTATATATTTATTAAAAGCTCAAATGTAACGTTAATGTAACGACACGTTCCAATTTTGGAAATGTAACTGTAACTAGTTCCTTCTACATTTGAGAAACTAGTAATGGGAACTCGTTCCGAAATTGGGGAGGAACGAGGAACGAGCTTTCGTTCCTGTTTTAGAGGGACGTGTACAACACTGAAAGAAAGTGGAGAGGGTGTCGATGTGAGGATGAATGTGGCGATGAAACGAAACCTTGAGTGTCCGAAAACTACTTACAAGAGTCTCTTGTATTATTTTGTCTAGCGGAAAAATCTTGTTCAAAGCTTTCATAATATTGCACTGATGACGAGGTGCAGGCTCCACCAGAGCTTTTCTCGATACTTGTTGCTTGACAGACTTCAACAAAAAAAAAACTTCCCCCATCTCCCGTTAAAGGGAACCATGTGTGGATGCGAAGCAGCGGGGAGATGGTTAGCTTGAGCGGGAGAAACGTAGCCGCTCTCGTTTCGCGGCAGCGGCCCGGGCGCTCATCGCGGCGCTGCACAGGAGAGAGAATGAGGCGCGCTCCGTCATTTTCATACCGCGGAACTACCGTGGTGCTCCCAGCGGAGCATGGAGCTGTCGCACCACCTGTCATGCGCGCCGCTCCGTAGAGGATTCCTAGAGGAGAGAACGGGGGGGAACTGTAGGAGAGGCGAGTGAGGGGACGCGCATGCGCTGTGGGGGTGTGGGACGCGGGAACCGCTCCGTAGAGTACAGGATTCCTAGAGGAGAGAAAGGGGGTGAGCGTAGAAGAGAGGACGAGCGTGCTCTGTGGGGATTTCAGACGCGGGCGCCGCTCCGCAGAGTAGAGGATTTCTAGAGTAGAGAAAGGGGTGAACGTAGGAGAGAGGGGGCAGGGGACGCACATGCGCTGTGGTGGTGTGGGACGCGGGAAGGACTAAGCCCCGTAGAGCATTCCTAGAGGAAAGAACGGGGGGGAACTGTAGGAGACGACAGAGAGGGGACGCGCATGCGCTGTGGGACGCGGGAACCGCTCCGTAGAGTACAGGATTCCTAGGGGGAGAGAAAGGGGGGCGAGCGTAGAAGAGAGGCGGAGAGGACGCGCATGCGCTGTGGGGATGTGGGACGCCGCTCCGTAGAGTAGAGGATTCCTAGAGTAGAGAAAGATGGTGAGCATAGGAGAGGAGAGAGAGAGGTGGGAGGGGACGCGCATGCGCTGTGGTGGTGTGGGACGCGGGAAGGAGGGACGGACTGCATGCCTAGCCATTGCTAGGCATGCAGCCTCTCTGTGCTCTCGGCCATGACTCTGCTGACTGTAGTGGTGGTTGACGCCCTTATATTGTACTACAATGTTCTGGTTCGCATAGTGGGTGCTTCCCTACTTCATGAAATTCCCGATCTCCCGCTAAAGGGAACCATGGGAGATAATTAGCTTGAGCGGGAGGAACGTCGCCGCTCTCATTTCACGGCAGCAGTCCCCCTCCAAACACATGCAAGCAAGATCAAGGAATGGGGTCAACCTGTGTCACAGACACCACCTACCAGACGCCACAGACATTGCTAAGCAGCCTCTCTGTGCTCTCGGCCATGACTCTGATGACTGTAGTAGTGGTTGACGGCCTTCATATTACTGGTGTTCTGGTTCGCATAATGGGTGCTTCTCTACTTCATGAAAGTGGCCGGACGCGGGACGCGGGACGGGGGACGCGGGACGGACAAAGCCCCGAGCATAAGATGCTTCGCATCTAAAACATGGTTGATCCATCCATCATAGAAATCGGTATAACACGAAAGTATAACCTGTCCTTACAGAAGTAGTTTAATGTTTGCTATATAATGATATAAGAGAACTTGTACAATGTCTAGTGGTGTTTGATAGCTATAGAACAGTTTAATGTGGATGCATCCACGTTGACGCTTAGTGATACATCTCCATCCCGACGACTAACGTCCATGATTAATGATTAACCAATCCCTTGTGGTTATAGACGCTTGTGGTAGCTGTAGTAGTAGACAGTGAGAGCGGAACCAGAGAAAGTAGTGGGGCAACCAGAAAAGCGTAACTGATTGGACGCCGTAACTATGGCTAAGGTCGCTTGGGTCATTCCATGCCAACTGTCCCAACCAGGGCGCTCGCCAAAAATCACTTTGTATAAAAAAATCTCAGAAAGTTACACATGTATGGGCATTAATAGTAGAGCATTTTCTCAAAATATTTTGGGCGGTAAATATTTTTTGCGCACGTGACTGCCATTTGAAATGCGGGAAATTATGGAAAATCTGCAGGTACGAAAAGAAAACTCTCTAAAAATCGACCGTTTCGCGCATCCTTTCAACATTTGTCTTTTTCGCGTTTTTCAAGCATTGTGCTTTTATTATAGAACAGTTCCTTACGGTAGATTTTTGTTTTTCACTCCTTCGCGCGTAGGTAAAA
>JALIZH010008997.1:0-11496 GCA_030522465.1 Rhipicephalus appendiculatus | reverse complement strand
ATTGCGAGTATGAGCCTGACGGTCTAATCGAGGTCCGAATTGAGTTGCAACAGTTTATTGAACACTACTGGATATTGCAGCTTGTCTCTGTAGCTGCCTTCGCGTTCGAATGGCTCATTCATCTCATAACTTTATGTTGCACTAAGCAATATACCCAGCGCAGCCATGACTAGGATTCACGCTGAAAATAAGAGCAATTCGTGCCGTTATACAGCAGAAAATAAAGAGCAGAAGAAAGAAAGCGTTAATTGGTCAATTTAAAACTTCGTTGTTGTAAAGTGTGTTAATTGGAACATTGCCGTGACACGTTATTTTGCTTGCATATTGAAAACGTTACAATATTTATTTTTTATTGCGTAACTGGCGCACTTGGTAAGTCTATGTGGCCACTCATAAATTAACGAAAGCCGATGACACTGGAGAAGAATATGCAAAACCGAATAAAGCAGTTATTATTGTAGACGGGTAAGCCCCCCCCCCCCCCCCCCCAAGGTGGTCTAGTTGTTATGGTGGTAGTCTGTTATTCGACGGCGGTGGTGTGGAAGCGCGGCCGCGCAGCCGTATTTTTGTTAGAGCCGAAAATTCTTGAGGCCCGTGTACATAGATTTAGGTACACGTTAAGCAACCCCAGGTGGTCGAAATTTCTGGAGCCCTCCATTACAGTGCCGCTCATAATAATATCGTAGTTTTGGGACGTTAAACATCAACAATTATTAATGTTGTGGACAAGTACACTACGTCGGTGTTTCGCAGTATTTTTCAGTGGTTTATCAATGGTATAAAGCTTCTATGTCATACAAACCCTAACAATGCCACATACACATACGAAGAAGCTGAAAAAGCCATAGAACACCTTCCTCTGCGTGGTAAAATTATCTTGCTTCTCGTAAGAAACCCATGCAAAACTACATGGTTGGAAAGATGTTCACTATCAATAGGGAAAATGTTGGACCCATGGCCAACAAAAAATATTTAAGACATTGCTGCGCGAGCATTATTACAGTTTTTGAAAGAGTCAGACCTATCACTAATATGCTGTATAGGATACAAAAATTATTTGCATTGCTATTATGTACCGCTATTCCTGGCTGCATGTTTGTTGTATTTTTTGTGTTTGTGCAAAATTGGTTTTTGAAAAGATAACTGCTGCAGTTTGAGTGCAGTACTTTGGAGACAGTTTGTGAGCGCCTAATTATCTGCTGTGGCAACATTTTCGTAAACTTCTGTGCTACGAGTAGTCATTTTTTGTTTTCAAATATTTGTGTTTTGTCATCTTTTTTTTATTATTGAGTGGACGCTTGCTTGTATCGAAAGACTGGGACTAAGTGCGTGAGTGTTCGTCCATGTGCGTATTTCTATAGTTTTGTGCTTGTCCGCTACTCTGCGACGGCGACCACTCTGCACGAGAAGAGGAGTAGCCGGCCACACACATTGGCAGCATCATCTCCATCATCAGCCTGACTGCACGCACTGCAGGGCAAAGGCACCTCCCATGTTCCGCCAATCAATAAAGCGACGAAATGAGCTAGCTGGATCATGTTGGCTTGGCGAAGCGCTTGCGGTAAGGAGACGTTACGAAGGACAGACCACAAAGTACACAGGACACAGTGTCACCGAACGAGCGCACGTTCTCGTGCGCTAGTTCTGTTAACAACGTGTTCTATGTACTTTGTGGTCTGTCCTTCGTAACGTCTCCCTACCGTAAGCGCATCGCCGAGCCTATCCGCCAATCAACCCGCTGCTGTGGTTGTTCCGGCCACGTTTACATGCCCGCAATCTTTTTAATCTGATCTGCCCAACTAACTTTCTGTTGTCCCCCCCCCCCCTCCCCGCACGCTTCCGATCTCTTGAAATACATGGGAGCCAGCCTTCATTAAATACATTTAAGTAAAAACTAACTACTCCAATGCAACTGATGTGCGTACAGTGTGAACGGTGGTTGTGTGGATTGAGCCGTAGTAAGCAGAATTTGCTTAAAGGGCCCCTAAACCACTCAGGGGTCGAAATGTAGTTATGGTGGTGAAGTTGTGCACGAGTCTAGAACGAACACGTAGCGGTGAAAATTTTTTGAAACGGTGCCGTAATAGCGGAGTTAGACGCGTTCGACGCGTTGGACGATCGAAACGCGGCGGTCGCTCATTTTGCTCTTTCTTTCGCTATCCTCCACTGGTGTCCTCTCCCAAAGCCGCTTTGCCCTACTCACCGTGTGCCCCTCCCAATCTCGAGTGGCATACGTCATAGCTCACACGCTGTTCGAAACACCGTCTACTTCCGGTTGCCACGACTCCGTCAACAACGTGGTTGTTGGCTAATCGCTGTTGCCTTGCCGGCCCGTGCTCCTACGATTCGTGAAGGTATGGACCCTGTGTTGCGCGCACGCCTTCAAAGGATCGCCAACATAACGGATCCGTACTGTGACGCGCCGTGCTAGAGCACCTCCACGCGAGATGAGGAGCCGCCGACACCGCAACACGACGAACAACAAAGGAGCGCGGCAGCTGCTTGTAGACTAACCGGAAGTCCGTAGGTTCTTTTTCGACCAATCGCAGCAAGACTTGCGCTCCGCGTCACCGATTCAACTTGGTGACGTCACAAACGTCACTACGTAGACCGGAAGGGCCCGGAGAGGAGAAGGTATGGTTTCTTGGAATTTGTGGCGCGCCCGCGGCTTGTAGCGCTGCCAAGTGTGGTATCGTTGATCGTGACAGCATTCTGCACATGATGCGCGTGTTTACTCGAAATGCTTGAAGAAACATCGGAGGTGATTAGGGGCCCTTTAAGGCCAACGTGTCAATTTACTTGTTTGCGTCCTTCACCGTTGCTTATTTGCGGTAGTTCCTCTCTGGACGTCATTGCTTTAATCTTCCCATAAATTTTGCGATCCGAGCGCTTGAGTGATCCGGGACACTAAGTTTTAAACTTGATAACGACAATTTTTTTTCCTCATGACTTTTACCAATTCCTCCAGCAACCTACCACCTCATCAAGCAATCTGCCATGTTCGGAATCAATAATAATAGCACAGATTTGACTGCGTCTATTGTTTGTTCCTCCAAATGCTTTGAAATGTAACAAAAGCTTCGTGTTCGCCTATTTACTTTTAAATCAGTTGGCGCGGTCTTATGACGCGGCGTCACAATTTGCCGCTCACAGTGCCGAATCGAAGCGTTTAAAGGGAATCGCATAATATCACTTAAGGTCTTCAGTAAACCTAAGCTGCGCACACACAGGCACGTGTCCAGCATTTTTTGTTTGACCGAAGTTCACAACAAAGCTGTACAGCACATTGCTAGACGCGAGTGGAAACAAGTTGTCATGCAGTGCTCACTTTCTGGTGCATCTGGTGTATTTCTGGTGTATCGCTCAACAGGAGTTAACGAATAAATGAGCGTTTTCATTTCAGGTCACCAGTACTTGTGCCTCCTGTCTTTTCGCGTTCGTTCATCAAGGATGTGCGTCTTAAATGCTTTTCCTGCTGAGTCTCATCTTCAGATTGCTTTCATGATCGAGCATAGTGCGCACCTGAGAGTGCATACACACATAACGTCGTATCGAGGACTGGAAATTCTGAAAGTGTAATGCTGCTTCTAATTCGAATATTACCATGGAAAAAGGATTAGCACGAGTATTACTGATACGAGTGCTTGACGGCGTGTCTCCTGCTGACCCAAAGGCCGCGTGTTCAATGCTAGCCGCGGTGGTCCCACTTCCGTGCAGGCATAATGCTAGTAGAGGCCCATATACGCAGATTCGCGGGCATTTTAACAAACCGCAGTGGGTAAAAATTACCGGAGCCCTCTTCTACCCCGTGCCTCACAATGACGTCGTCGTTTTGGCACGTAAAATGCCAGAAATTTTGACTTCCGCGTTTCGGCTCCGGACTCCCGCCAACGCACACGCAGTGCGACGGATGATACACAACATTTCAGTCGACAGCACACAACTGGCAAATCATACTGTTATAATTTACGGTGAGCGAGAGAGAAAACTAAACCTAAAGAAAGGCCGGAGATTCGTGTCTCAGTGGCGAATTCTTGATCTTCCAGCGCCTTGGACAAGGCGACGGAGATCGACCCGAAAATCTCGGTGTCATCGACACCGAAGGACACGCGCTCCCTCGAGCTCCCCAAAAAGGACAAGGTCCCAATAACCATGCAAAGTAAGCGATAACCATAATGATTTTCGCATTCGCCTGTAGTTCCAGATCTTAATAAAGTCACTTATCATTTTTTAATTTAACCGAACAATCCCAACCTGTATATTTGCTTAATTGTATTCCATCATCGCTTTTATCGTACACTGGAACTGTAGAGAATTAATACATAATTTAGATGACATAAAGGACATCATCAACAAGTTCTCACCAGTGGCTTTCTGCCTCCAGAAAACGAATCTAGGAGCAAAGCATAATCATTTACTTAAGGGCTTTACAGTTGCCCGAAAGGACCGCGAATGCTGAAACCGTCTGTCGGGAGGAGTAGCAGTTGTCGTCCAAGGTGGCACTCCTACTCGACATGCCCAACTGAACACATATTTCGAGGCCGTAGCAGTCACCATTTTATCTTACAAAACCATCACCATTTGTTCCCTTTATATTCCACACCACACCGACTTTACCACTGAAAACCTAGAAAATCTAGTAAAACAGTTACCAAAGCCATTTATTTTAGTAGGGGATTTTAACTCATTCTACTCTTAGGGGTAGCGACAAAACTGATCCAAGAGGGACAGATCATTGAAGATTTTGTTTTGTCCATCGATATCTGCCTTTTAAATTCAGGCGTTTGTACTTACTTTTCACCATCATCACGCACTTTAGTTGTTTAGATATTGCTCTGTCTTCACAGTGTCTTATTAGCGATCTTAAATGGAAGGTCCTAGACACGTGATATGGTAGTGCCCATCAACCCGCCATCATCAAACTCGTGCCATCCTACCCAACTTCATCTAGCAAGCCACGTCGGTGGAAATTCCAGCTCGAGAACTGGCCCCTTTTTTACAGAAAACGCAAAACTCGAAGTCTTGTGATAGGAACTTTCTGTTCAGTAACTTAAAAAGCTTATTGAAGTCATAAATTCAGCGGCGGCAAAGGCGATACCGCAATCATCTGGAATTCTGCGCAAAAAAACTCAATCCTTGGTGGACAAGCGACTGCACTGAGGATATAAAACAACAAAATAGGTCCTGGGGAATACTACGAAGATACCCCACCTATGCGAACCTGATAAACTTCAAACAGGCAAAAGCCAGAGCCCGATATATTCGAAGGCAGGCGGAAAATGGTACATGGCAGAGATAGATATATCATCCATGAATAGTTCGATCACATCTAAACATATCTGGGACCAGATGAGAAGGTTTCGAGGAGAATACTCATCATACACAGTACCAATGCTTACAAACCCAGACACACAAACAACACTAGAAGACCAAGCCAAACTATTAGGCGAACACTTCTATAATGTCTCATGTTCAGCGAATTATACCGATGCATTCCTCAAATACAAAGAATCTGCTAAAAATATCACAGCATATCCACGAACTGAATGATGGTGAGTGGGCGAAGCTCGGAGGGATCATTCGGGTAACCGTGAATCCCCCCCGTACATTGCCCACTCGATCATGCGAAGACGTGACAACACGTGTCACGTCTTTGCATGATCGTGGGTGTTCGATCGTGAGCTGGGCACGAGCGTCGCCGACTTGTGTTCCGGGCGCTCCCAGCCTCAGCGACAACGCCAGTTCGCGTTCCACGACAGAGGAAGACGATGCCACCTACTCAGACGCCGAAGTCCACACCAGTGCTCGACGCAACGCCTCGCCTCCGCATGCATCGCCACAGAACGCTGCTGTGAGTTTTGAAAGCCACGCGTCCTTAGCTATGGGTTGTGCCGCCGTGAGTACGGGAGCCGCCGCATACTCCGCAGATACCGGCTGCCCTGGTTTTGCATGCTGCTCACACGAGAGCACTGTGGAGCTGACTACCTCCTCTCTGGTGAAGTTCACCTCACCGTTGATCACGATGGAGTCCACCTCCGGCGCTCGACTCCGAGTACCGCGTCGGCCCGACGATCCCAATTATAACAGCGCCATCTATCCTCTTTAATCGTCAACTATGCGAAAACCACTAACGCCATCTAGTGATATTATTTCCAAGGACATATACACAAAACTTCATCTAGTGAGCAATTCTTAAAACTAACTAAAAGTGGCTACTACAACATACTATTACAGAGGAGGGAACGACCCACACCCTAAGGAGCTTCGCCCCTAAAACAAAGACTGTCAACTACCAGTGCCCCAAGTGAAAGTTACAACCATCCTCTCACCCTACACGAATTAAAGATGGTAATTTCTGTCGGTAAAAAAAACAGCAACAGGGCGTGACTGTGCACTACGCAATGTTGGCGCACCTATCTCAAGCATCGTTGGAGGCACTTCTCCATTTTTTAAAGAAAATATGAGACTAGCATAATGCCTGAAGATTGGAAAAATGTCATAGTTATACCTTTCCTCAAAACCTGGTCAACTCCCAACCTCCCCAAGCAACTACAGGCCCATTGCATTAACGAGTTGTCTGGCAAAAACATACGAAAGCATCACAAACATAAGACTCACTTTCACTCTTGAATCAGAACGCCTAATAGACTCACACCAGTGCGGATACCAAAAGGGCTGTTCCACCACTGACCATCACGTCAGACTGGAACACAAATACGAGAAGCATTTCTACACAAACAGCTCTGTCTCGCGGTCTTCTTTGACTTAGAGAAAGCATATGACACAACATGGCGATATGGAATTCTCAGAGACCTAGCTAACTTGGCGATTCGCGGAAGAATGCTGAACTGCTTATGTCATTTCCTATCAAATAGAACATTTCAGGTACGTCTGGGCACAGTACTCTCACGAATATTTGTCCAAGAAAATGGTGTACCACAAGGTTGCATTTTCAGCACCGCTCTCTTCATAGTCTAAATGAACTCCATCAACAAAGTGATTTACCACACAGGCATGCACTCCGTCTAGGTTAACGATCTTCAAATCGCTTGTCGTGCCTCCAGCCTATCAATTCTGTGAGAGGCAACTCCAAGTTATAATCAATCAGCTTACGAAATGGGCCCACCAATATGGTTTCCGTTTTTCGACACAAAAAAAAAACTACCGGTGTTTTCTTTACGCAAAAAAATCACAGTTTCGCCACAAGGCGAAGCAATGAGTGCGATAGCAACAAATTGGAATGCCAAGCGACGAATGGCAAGCAGGTCGAAACGTGCAGCGCGCTGCTCACGCACACATGACGCACGAAAACAACACGCACAGGACGAGAGCGAACTAAGAATATTCACAGCTCGACACTTAACGCGCTGCTCAAACAAAAACGACGCACGAAACGTATTCACAGGTACAGACGAGCGCGAACTAACAATTGTCACAGTTGCTACTTCGCTGTGTTTGAAAAGCGTGTTCTTTTCGCAAACGGGAGGACTGCCGCGAGCGCCCGGTAACTACAGCGCAATGTTGGGGCGAAGACCAATCCTCCCAACCGCGAGATAAGCGCGCGCACGCCCAGGCATCTACCCCCCTCCCCCCCCCCCACCCCTTCGGGTAAAGTGCCCGCCGGAGAGCTACGAGCGCCTGAGAGCGCGCGTCGCGACGAACGGGTAAGCCCCGCCCAGCTAAGCCCCGCCGAGCGCGGCCTTTGCGCCATCTCGCTGGTAATGCTGAAAACACGCTGAAAACTCGCTGTATATAAATAGCTCGCCGTTTGAACGTTGAAGGACGTTCGCCTTCGTGGCTGAGCGGTTAGCGTCGCGCGCTGCAGAGCTTGAGGTCCCTGGTTCGATGCCGCGCGTCGGAAACATTTTTCTGAATTATTTTTCTTTGTGGCTTTCATAAATATATAGATACATATACGGGGCATGACGGCGACGCCGACGGCGAAAAGCCAGCCGAGAGTGTTCATATAATTGCTATCGCAATAAAAAGGAAATTTGTTCCTAGACCCTGTTCATAAACTAAACAACATCTAAATGCCGGTAAAATAAGAATATCAATTTCTAGGAATTACATTCGACCGAAAATTAAACTTTCTGGCACACAGAAACGCTCTTAAAACTAAGGCGAGCAGAGCACTCATCATTCTCAAAGTACTTTCCCATAAGCACTGGGGTTCCGATCGACTCTGCCTTATACGTATTTACCGGTCTGTTGTGCGCAGCATTTTTTTATGAAGGCTGCGTTGTCTACGACTCAGCGCGAGACTCATACGTTCGCCGTCTTGACCCTATACACAACATCGGTCTCCGTCTCTCCAGTGGTGCTTACAGAGCAACGCCTGTGGAAAGCATATGTAGAATGCAACGAGCCTCAACTGTGTCATCGAAGAGCATTACTAACCCTGTCATGTGTTTTAAGAATAAGGTCGTCACCTGAACACATCTGCTACGAAATTGCCACAAAGTGTAACTCGCGCTTACACTACCTAAACAAACCGAATCTAATCAAAGCACTTGTCCTACGCTTCGAGGAACACTGCCGCACGGATGTCATCCCTTAAGAAGCACTTCATGTCGCTATTAAACCATCAAGTATGCCGCAGCTTTTAAACCATCAAGCTGTCGCAGCTTTGCGATTTCTCACCAGGCGTTTTAAACAAAAAAGACACTCCACCAGAACATACAATTCAAGAATTCTGGGCACTTGAGTATAAATATAGGTATTACGAAGAATTCTACACAGACGGCTCGAAAACAGAAAACCATGTGGGTATTGGGATCGTGACAGCGGAAAGTGTAGTTAACTGTGAGAGTACCTCCTTGTTTTTCTATTTCTTCAGCTGAAGTTTATGCCTTGTATGAAGCAGTTCGAAAAATCATCGCTGGCAAATACAAAAAGGCAATCATATACACCAACTCATTAAGCGCACTGAAAGCTCTGCATGTGAAATTGGAGTGTGAGCCATCAGTTGGTGACATTTTAAACATGGCAACTTTAAATAGCGAGGTAGTTTCGATCAGGTTCTGCTGGGTCCCGAGCCATGTTGGGATACCTGGAAATGAAAAAGCAGATACTAGATATGCTTCGTTGGCAGCGCGCGAAGCAGTAGCAAAAGTAAAAATTCCCCTAAGGAAAACCAGCGCACAATTCGTCTAGCTCTGTTAGCAAAATGGCAACAACAGTGTGGCTCGTGCACGAGTAGCAAGCTCCACCTGTTGAACCCCACACTTGGTGAATGGAAGACCTGCCATCATCAAGAACGGTTTATCGAAATTACATTATGCTGACTGCGCATTGGATACACAAATTTGACACACAACTTTTTACTCAAAAAGGAAGAACAACCAATATGTGAAAAATGCCAATAAACGCTAACACTTACACACATTTTAATTACATGCCCCGATATTGAAACGCAGAGACAAAAATATATCAGCACACTATACTAACAACATACCTTTACACCCTACTCCGCTTCTTGGAGATCACTCTCTAGTACCCTTGCCTCACGTGCTAAATTTCTGCGAAGAATGTAGTTAATTTTAAATGAGTTTTAAAACTTCGTCATCTCATGACCTTCTCCTTAACACCTATTGTCTGGCGCAGCATAGCCTCAGCTGCTTTTGCGACATAAAACGCCGAATTAACTAACTAGCGAGCTCGAGCGGGTCGGCATGCGGTGCTCCATAATATCCACAAAATTGCGCTACATGCAATTCAGAAGAAAAACTATGTTTCTATTTTTATCTTCCTCAAGGATATTATACATTACATACAATCAAACTGACTTACGAGCGTGAAAAAAAAAACATTAACGCACGAAGGGACGTGAAGTGTAACTCGCTCCTCGTAAGCTAGCAGCTGATTGTTCATCGTCGCAGTCATTCTGGGTGATTTCACAGCCTTCTACATCCAATGAAAAATCCTCGTCGTCAAGATGGTTTCTTTCAACCCCGCTGCTTAAAGCAATCCGAAGAATTTCAATCGCCGAATTAATTACGCCGCTCCGTGTGACCATGTTTACAATTAGAGAGACGTCTGGGTGCAGAGAACATATTGTTCTTAAACCGGACAACAAGCAAATCGCTTGCAGTGTGCTGCCAGCTATCAGTGTCGGGAACCGTCGCCTACATAAACTAGACCCATCGAGGAAGCTTCAATTCACATCACGCCTCTCCGGACGTGACGCAACTATACTGTGTCTCCTCTGGTTAGGAGTAGCTTTCACGAAGGCGTACTCTTTTCGCATACGAATGGTAGACACCTTCAGATGGGACTCGTGGAACAGCGACGAAATAATAGAACATTTGTTGTGTTCCTGTGATCTATTTTGGCGAACGCAACGTTCTAGGCAATGCGCTGAACAAATTGGACGGACAGACCGTTTTCCGAAGAGCAAATCCTACGATCGTGGCTCTGTGCGTCAGAGGCCAGCAAGGCGACGTGAGCATTGCTACTGTTTTGAAAATGAACCGGGTTAAGCGACCGCTGGTAGGCGTGCGAATCTACAGGCGCATTTGTACCGTGACGGTGCTTTCTTCTCTCTTCTTTCTTTCTTTCTTTCAATTCCTTCCCTCAGTGAAGGGTAGCAAACCGGACGCGCGTCTGGTTGACCTACCTGCCTTTCATTCCTTTCCTTCCCCCTCCTCCACTGATCAGATTGTACGCCCACGCATGTGATAGAGTGTGTTTTTGGAGAAACGTGAGCAACAGCGATAACGCTAGGATATGCGATCACTCATATGCAATAGCCGACGTGTTTCACTGACGATTACACTTTCGAGGAGCGACGAGGGTGCTCGCCGCCATCATTGTACTGTGAGTGTTGACTTTATTTGAAGCCTTCCTTTCGCTGGGCAAAATTTGGCCCAATAAATTATTAATTACTCACCAATTTGACTGCGTTATTTGAAACAGTAACGATCACGTTATATCTTACAAGAATCACCCAGAATGTGCACGCAACGCCGACCCAGAAAGAAAATTTGATTCCTTTCGCCGTGGTAAGCGCGTAAACTATGTAAACATACGTTGCAGAACGGCCTCGGCCATTGAAATTCAAACGATTTGTTGGCGCTATTTGAAGTCTTGAGCATCGAAAAAAAAAAGAACTACCGATTTCTTCATAACGCTGTGCTCGCGGTTTTTGAAAACGGCACTTTCTAATATGCAGTTAAATCCCAAAAAAGATACTTACGTTATTACTACTGATGCTAACGTTAGTAAATATTGATTGTGAAACTGGCTTCTTGATATTACTAAGGTTTTTCGAAAAAGTATTCGATCATTGACTTGATTCGGTTGTCTTACGGTGTATTTTATATCGCAATTTGATTGGGTTCTTAAAATTGCTGTTGGTACTCTCGTATACTCATCACCCTTACAAGAATTCTAAGCCTTGCGCTGCTTTTAAACGATCCAGACCCGTCTATCAAATATCACGCAAGAGAAATGACCAGGTTGCCATGGGCTGCGCAACATGTTCTTGCGTGCAAC
>JALIZH010008996.1:0-10331 GCA_030522465.1 Rhipicephalus appendiculatus | reverse complement strand
ATGTTCTTGCGTGCAACTAGTAAGACTAGTAAGAACGTCTCTCTCCGTGTTCTAGAAGATAGGATTGATACAGACTCCCTACCTTTCCTTGCTTCAATCTTTCTCTCTCTCTCAGTACACCTAGCCTCGTTTTTGCAGAACTCCGAGTTAATAATTGCGCTTACGTTTACTCAGACCTGACTAGTTCTTTAATTCTCCTTATTTGCCTAATATACACAGAACTATTCTAATTTACAGAGCCCCCGCAGGGGCGTCTGCGCAAGCAGGCGTTTGGTGTGTGGCGACACCACGGACCCGAGCTAACGGGGGGGGTTTCGACCCCCCTCCCACGCCTAGCCGTGCGTGGCTTTGCCGTGTCCGGGGAAAAGGGGATCCTGGGCGTTGAGCCAACGCCGGGCGTTTGGACCTTTAAGGCCCCCCCGGCAGAGGCAACACACTCCTTCGGCCCCTGCTTCACATAGACGGCACCCCTGGGCTGACCCACCCAGGGGAAATCGGCAGTCGCCTTTTCCTGTCTCTCTCTCTATCCACATCTTCGTCTTTTTCTTCCACTTTTAGCCTTTCCTGTCCTCTCCTCTCTTCCATTCACTTCCTTGTTTCCTGGCGGCAAGGGTTAACCTTGTGTGGTTATCCTACCTTGGGTAATCCATATTCGGTTATAGCAAAGGCGTACTGCTGGCGTTGTGCAGACCTCTTTACATGTTCTGCCACGTCCCCTTGTTGGGCTCCGTGGTGGGTGGTAGGCGCCGTTGCCGAAGAAGTCACTCTTTTCATGGGACCCCTAAACCCCCCCTCTAACTGATCGTGCCCCGAAAAGGGTACGCACCGACGCAGCCTCTCTCTTTCTGCCTAAAAACAAAGAATCCTTCCCAAAATACCATGTCCTTCACTGTGAACAATCTGCCATGAAGGCAAGAGCAATCTCGCCATTCCTTGTGGCCAAGTGCCTGAAAGAGACCATTGGAACTGGTTATAAAGCTACAAAGATGGCAAGTGGAGATTTGCTCCTGGAACTAAAAGACAAGGACCAGTATGATAAACTCTCACACTTAGTAGCATTTGGCAACATTCCGGTCTCTGTGAGTGCACATCGCACCATGAACACTGTTAAGGGCGTGGTATCGGATGAAGATCTCATGACACTGAATGAAGAAGAACTCCTTGATGGATGGAAGGACCAAGGTGTAATACACGTGCAGCGCATCACAATCAGACGCAACGACACTGAAATCGCAACAAAGCACTTGATACTCACCTTTGGCTCAACTTCTTTACCCGAGACCCTCGAAACCGGCTACGTAAAACTCCATGTGCGACCATACATTCCGAACCCGAGACGTTGTTTCAAATGCCAGCGATTTGGACATGGTTCCCAGAGCTGCCGAGGGCAGCTGACTTGCGCTAAGTGCGGCACAACTGGTCACGGTACTGATGAATGCAGACATGATGAGGTTTTATGTGCGAACTGCGATGGTAGCCATCCCGCGTACTCCAGAGCGTGCCCAGCCTGGAAGAGAGAAAAGGAAATCATCACCATAAAAGTCAAGGAAAATATAACATTCCGGGAAGCAAGGCAGCGAGTCTCATCATCCTTTGCACTAAAAACATCTTTCGCCGAAGTGGTGCAACGAGGGGCGGCACCACAAAGGCCCTTGGCGTTTGCTCGGACCACGCTCAGCGTGCCGAGGCTAACGCTACTTGCCCCTTCGGCAGGAGCAGCCAGCACTGCCCTGCCTACATCCAACGTGTCCACACCAGTGGCCTCCACAAGCTCTGGCAGCAGCCAGGGCAACGAAGAGGCCAAGGGGGGTTCGATCAACCTCCGACTCGGTGAGGGCAAAGACCTCGTCGTCTGAGGCGAAGTCTAAACAACGCACAGATCGCTCTGCGGAGCGGGCGTCCAGTGCCTCGCAGGAGGCTATGGACACAAGTGCTAGCCAAGCGGTGCAGGCAGCACCGAAGGAGCGGCGAGGTTCTCTCGACCGCTCCAAAAAGGGCAAAACACCAATAACAGGGCCTGACAAAGGCCCTGTAAAATGAGTCAATATCTATCATATTACACACAGCACTTTTCTTTCTCTTTCCATGATGGACGAAATCATGCATTGGAACGTTAGAGGACTGTTAAGAAATCTAGATGACGTCCAAGAACTCCTCGCTAAGTTTAATCCAAAAGTGCTGTGTGTGCAAGAAACACACCTCACACCTAAACACACCAACTTCCTTCGCCAATACATCACTTTCCGAAAAGACCGTGAGGACGCTGTCGTATCATCCGGCGGTGTAGCCATCATAGCTGATCGAAGCATAGCATGCCAGCATATAAAGCTCCAGACGGCCCTTGAAGCCGTGGCCATCCGAGCTGTACTTTTTAATAAACTCATCACCATATGTTCTCTATATATACCACCACATTATCAGCTTCACAGACGCGACCTAGAATCATTAATAGATGAACTTCCCGAGCCCTTTTTGATTCTAGGTGATTTCAATGCCCACAATGTCCTGTGGGGCGATTCTCGCTGTGATGCTCGAGGACGTCTCATTGAACAGCTTCTTTTTTCGTCTAGTTTATGTCTTTTAAATACGAAGGAGCCTACGTATTTCAGCATGGCAAACAATTCGTACTCCTCCATAGATCTTAGCATCTCATCACCGTCTCTTTTAGCTGATTTTAAATGGAATGTTCTTAAGAATCCTTATGGGAGTGACCACTTCCCAATCATCCTGAGTGCGCCGAAGAAAGACCAACTGCCGCCGCAGGTTCCTCGGTGGAAGGTCGACTCAGCTGATTGGGAACGGTACCAAACCCTTACTCACATGACATGGGCTGAGATGTCCGCTCTGACCATAGATGATGCAGTCACGTATTTTACAGCTTTTATCCTTGATGCCGCATCAAAGTGCATTACTCGAACGAGCGGAACGGGTTCTAAACGGAGAGTCCCATGGTGGAACGATGCATGTAGGAAAGCACGGACAAAACAGAACAAAGCTTGGGCGTTGCTTCGCGATTCTCCAACAGCAGAAAACCTAGAAAATTTCAAGCAAGTCAAATCGCAGGCAAGGAGAACGCGTAGACAAGCTAGACGAGAAAGCTGGGCAAAGTTCATATCGAGTATCAACTCATACACCGATGAGGGAAAAGTGTGGAACAAGGTGCAGAAAATTAAGGGCCAACAAGCGTATTCCCTGCCATTAGTAAATGCCCTCGGTGAAAGCTTGGAGGATCAAGCTAACTTTCTTGGCACACATTTTGAAAACATATCGAGCTCCTCACACTACTCCGAAACCTTCCAAAAGTACAAAGCACGGATAGAACAACAAAAGCTAGAAAGAAAATCTTCAAAAAATGAGGCATACAATGAACCCTTCTGCTTCGCAGAACTGCAAAGGGCACTAAACTGTTGTAATAAATCCTCCCCAGGGCCTGACTGCGTAATGTACGAGATGCTGAAGCAACTACCCTTCGAAACACAAAAAACTCTCCTTTCTTTATACAACGTTATATGGCTTTCTGGTGTGATCCCCTCCTCTTGGAAGGAGGCTGTTATAATTCCAATTTTGAAGCAGGGAAAGGATCCCTCTGCTGTATCAAGCTACAGACCTATAGCGTTAACAAGTTGCCCGTGCAAAGTATTCGAAAAAATGATTAATTGTCGGTTACTGCACTTCCTAGAATTAAACAAACTGCTCGACCCATACCAGTGCGGGTTTAGAGAAGGCCGCTCCACCACCGATCATCTCATACGTATCGAGGCCCGCATACGTGAAGCTTTTGTTCATAACCAGTTTTTCTTATCTGTATTCCTCGACATGGAGAAGGCGTATGATACGACGTGGAGGTTTGGGATACTGAGAGACCTCTCACACATAGGTATACACGGTAATATGTTCAATGTCATCGAAAGTTATCTGTCTGATCGTACATTCCGTGTCAGAGTGGGCAATGTCTTGTCCCGAACATTTGTACAGGAAACCGGAGTACCACAGGGTGGGGTGCTCAGTTGCACGCTCTTTATTATAAAAATGAATTCTCTCCGTCTGTACATCCCTCATAATATGTCTTATTCCAGATATGTGGACGACGTCCAGATAGCTTTTCAATCATGTTCTCTTGGCATCTGTGAGCGACAGGTTCAGCTTGCCCTTAACAAGGTGTCCAAATGGGCTGATGAAAATGGCTTCAAACTGAACCCACAAAAAAGCACCTGTGTCCTGTTTTCACGGAAAAGAGGCTTGCACCCTGATCCTCAAATCGTCATGAAGGGTGAACGCGTGCCCGTAAACACAGAACATAAGTTCCTAGGAGTAATTTTAGATGCAAAGTTAACGTTCATACCGCACATAAAACACCTTAAAAATAAATGCCTCAAAACAATGAATATCCTAAAGGTGCTGTCGCACACAACGTGGGGCAGCGACAGAAAGTGCCTCATGAATTTATATAAAAGCCTTATCCGTTCACGCCTTGACTATGGCGCCATAGTCTACAATTCAGCCACGCCAAGCGCTCTGAAAATGCTAGACCCTGTTCATCATCTAGGCATCCGCCTGTCCACAGGCGCATTTAGAACAAGCCCAGTTGAAAGCCTTTATGTTGAATCGGACGAGTGGTCGCTCCAACTGCAGAGGACATATTCTTCCTTGGTGTATTTCCTTAAAGTGAATGCGAACAGTGAGCAGCCTGCATATTCTACCATCAACGACCTATCCAGTATTCAACTTTTTCGCAATCGGCCCACAATGGCGCGCCCTTTCTCACTACGTGTTAGAGAGTTTGCTGAAGAAACAAATGTCCCACTGCTCGAATATCACCTTATTCCCCCCCGCTATGCAGCTCCCGCCGTGGCAGTGGCAGCTTGTAGACTGTGACACATCTTTCGTTGAAGTTACAAAACACGCGCCTACCGCGCATATACGTACATACTTCTGCGAACTGCAGCACAAATACACTTGTCCAGAATTCTACACCGATGCCTCCATGTCTCACACATCTGTGTCCTACGCTGCAGTCGGCCCATCCTTTTCGAATATCGGCACTCTGCATCCTAATACAAGCATCTTCACAGCAGAGGCTTACGCGATACTTGCGGCCGTTCAACACATCAAACAAATAAAACTACAAAAATCAGTTATATACACAGATTCCCTTAGTGTGGTAAAAGCTTTGAAAACTTTGAAAAAACATAAAAATCCTATTCTCATCTCTCTCTACTCAATATTATGCACGACCTACGCACTAAAACAGCATGTTGTTGTATGCTGGGTGCCAGGGCACCGCGAGATCGAGGGTAACGTGTTGGCGGATCAGCTAGCTGCATCCGCCCACGAAAACGCTGGCGTTGCACCCATGGCTGTCCCTGCGCAAGACCTGAAGCCCTTACTAAAACGGAAGCTCCGAGCTCATTGGCAGCGCTTATGGGACAAAGAAAAACATAATAAACTACATCTTATAAAACCACGCCTTGGCTACTGGCCGCCGATATCAAAGTCACGTCATACAGAAATAACTCTTTGCAGACTTAGAATAGGACACACACACACTACACACTCGTACCTCTTGTCCGGTGGCGATCCACCTTTGTGCGATAAATGTGGTGAGCCTCTTACAGTACTTCACGTCCTATTGCAATGCACGGAACTAGATGCTGAAAGAAACAAGCATTTTCCATTAATACGCCGGCAACAGTTACCACTTCACCCCGCTATGTTCATAGGCAGAGAACCACTTTTTACATACCAATCTCTTTTTGCATAACTTAAAGATGTCACTAACTTCAACGTTATTTTCCCAGGCAACAACCCGTAGCGCCGCCTCACAACTGAGGTTGCGGCTGCGGTAGCTCTATCAAAGGAAGCACCTGCCTCCCGGTCTTTGGGCTCAAAGACCCTGAGGAGGCATTCGTGCTATCTGCCATCTCTCACCTGTAGATAACCATGCTCACTCTTCATCCATATCACACCCATAGATCACACCACGCACCGGTCATAATTTTATACTCTATACAAACTTTTTACGCTACCTTATAGCGCATGATTTTAAGGCCCCTATACAGCCATAATACACACTGCCATCGTAACCATTGGTCATTGCTAACACCACATGAAAGACGTGGCGCTCTTTGGCCACCCATGGCCCTTGCGCCACAAAACCCCATTAATCATCAATTTACAGAGAATATAGAGATAACTAATATACCAAGAATATATTCGTATTTTCGGAGCAGTCAAGTACCTGGGCAGGTGCCGTAAGCACTGTTACTAACAGCCTAATATAAAGTGTACTGTCATGGCAAATTAGGCAAGATTGCACTATCACACATTCAGTCGGAAATATTTATGAGTATAGTATACGACATCCACGTGCCTCTCGCAATGATGTTGAAGATCCTTCACTCTATTTTTAATGTAAGACTTCGCGTATACAATATAATGTGGCCGAGACATCATTTTTCAGCAGGCAACAAAAGCTCGGCTATCCGATAGCTTCTTGTTGACCTGAAACAAGACCGCCAGTTTAGAGAGAAATTTTAAGGTAAGTTTAAAACGTGGTTGAAAAAATATTTTGCTGGTAAAAAAAGTGATCAGGCCGTGATTTGAGGAACGAGGAGAGGAGCTTCAAAATGCTTTAGCAGAATTTACCATTCCAGGATACCTGTAGCATAAAGACAGACACGAATACAGAGTAACAACACGTCATTTTTCTTTACTTCTTTTAATGATTTTTTTTTACGCGATAGTTCTAGGTCATCGTACTTTGGTAAACATCACGGCAGACGACGCGGCAGAAGTCCAACGGCACTCCGTTGCGACGTTAAAGTTGTCTTGACTCTGAAAAATTCGTTGTCGTGACCAACTTCTCATTCGAGTATCGCAGCCTTCACAGCTTCACAGGTATCCACATAGCAAACATTAGAGTGTGGTTATAGTTGGCACTGCTACTCTTAAAAACAGGAAAGCAGGTCGAGAACAGATAGCGACGTGCGATCTCCTCGAGAGGCACTGCCCGTAGCGAGTAGTGAAGAACTTGTACATGTGTGAGGCCAAGTAAGAATGGACACAGTACACCGCACTGCAAACAGACAAATGGTACTCATGTGAGCCTGTACATAACCAGCGAGCTAATAATAATTTTTGGAGTTTTAGGTAGCCACGATTTGATTATGAGGCGCTGCGTAGTGGGAGCCTCCGATTTGTTTTTGACGCCCTGTAGGTACTTTAACGTGCACATAAGTCAAATTACACGGGTGTTTTTGAATTTTGTCCGCTTCAGAAGGCGGCAGCAGTGGCAATAAATCGAACCCGCGCCATCGATCTTCGCAGCACGATACATTGGCTGCTAAGCTATACCAGTGGGTAGCATGAAAGCTGTAACACCTCCTTCATCAATAAGGGGGTGCTCTATACGTTTACGCAGCTTGTTCCACTTGCAACCAACTGTATGCCAATGCTACACACTGCGAAAACGAAAAAAAAAATCGTGTAAGCCCGCCAAGATATTGCGTAATTAATCCGGTGGTTCTTTCTCGTCGTCGAAGGTCGGAAGAAAAACAAGATTTTTTTTTCTAGCTCGGTCTGCAAAGGTCACCACCCTGTTAAATGAGGGATCGTCATGGCATCCATACATCCAAGGTGAATATAGAAGCTACCGCTTTCGTGTAATATGAGGGCAGAGTTCATTTTTACATTTTTGATAGCCAGGCTATTATGAATGTTACGCCTTCTTAGTTTTTCTGCCTCCATGCTGCGAAGCTAGGGAAAGCATTCGAAATAACATAAAAATTCAAAACATGAGTCAGTCAAGACATCAAATATCAAGATGAGTGCACTAATTGATCTTGTATTTGGAACAGCTGCTTTCAAAGCAATCGCTCTCTTTTCGTACCAGCGAGCCCACTCAAAGCTGTGTGTGTGTTTGTGTGTGTGTGTGTGTGTGTGTGTGTGTGTGTGTGTGTGTGTTGTGTGTGTGTATGTGTGTGTGTGTGTGTGTGTGTGTTTGCGTGCGTGCGTGCGTGCGTGCGTGCGTGCGTGCGTGCGTGCGGGGGGGGGGGTGACAAGGCGGCAAGAAGCTACGTCCGCTCGTCAGCGCGCGTCATTGCTTTTAGCACTTTCCTTGATTTTTGTTTTTTCATCGGACACATCACTTACTCAGTGTTATCACAAGCGCGTGTGTGGGCACGTGGCGGCACCCCGTGGCGGCCACTCTAACTATGCAGCTCACGGCATGGCCTCCGAGATGGCGGGCGCGCGGCGGGTTTCTCTCCGGCCGTCCCAATCGCCGCGCTCCCCAGCAAAAAAACGTACATCGCGTCGCGCGCCCGGCTACCGCGAGAGGGCGCATTCACTTGGGATTCCGGCGGCAGCGGAGACTGCGGCAGAAAGCAGAGCGCGCGGGATTAGAGCGTGCGCATGTTTTTTTTTTCTTTGTGGTGCCGTAATCTTCGTGCAGTATTTACTGCGTAGATTTGTTGTGCTTCGTTCTGTGCATAGTTCCTATTTTTAGTTTACATTTTAGTTGTACTTATGGTATTGTATTCATGCAGCACTGATCTGTCTTATGCGAATAATGCTTTTCTTACGTCTTTGTATTTTTTGTTATATTTAATTTCCTCGCATGCATTGCAGTGCAATGATCGTTCCGCAGTGTTTACCAGCAGGTTTGCGTGCGTGATTTTTTTCATGATCTTAGTTTTCGCTTCAGTTTTACGATGTATATTGACTGCATGAAGGCCACAATCTGCCACTTCACTCTGTGCGGATAATGCTTCCTTTATGCCGATGTCACTTTTTTACTTCTTTACGCTGCTGTGACGGCATTCACCTGTTATACAATGCCTGTAAAGCATTCCGTATAAAAGGAAGTGCCTGCAAGTTGTTAATAAAGGAAATATAAACAAAGTGTTCCTAATGGAAAATTTGAGTGCTGCTGTACGTGTGTTTTCATTTCGCAATATGTTGTTACACCGAAGGAAAAAATGCACAATGGAAGCAAGCACCGATACCTGCTTTTTGGGATACTGCTTCCGTCGCAGGCTTACAACATTCTCAACATATCTATTGTGGACTCGGGGCCAGTGGTCGGCCGAAGCCCTCAGAGAACACGTAGGCGACAAGAAAAACGCGTTTAATTTACGAAGGACTAGCAACGACTGATTGGTCTTTAGCGGCAGGGCGAGCGCGAGCCCCGGGCGTCATCACGCCCAGCCTCATCATCGTTCTTTTTTTTTTCTTCTCCTTCGCTAGCGCCCCCCATGCTATACAGCCCTCCAAATTTCGAAGTATAGTAAGTTTCTAGCACATGCGGATCTCTTGCAGAGGCATCGCTTTCCTAAGTGCTCTAATAAAGGCGGCGCCAATCTACAGCAAAAAAAAAAAAAAAGCCCATTTGAGAATCGATAGGCCCCGGCATTGACTTGGCCTCTCGTACACCTTGACCAGACATTTCCAAATCAGCGCGAGGTTAATAAAAGCGCAAAACCATTTTTTTTCCTCGCCACATGCAAGCTGCGCCAACAGCGCGGCAGCTTTTTCGATCCCAAGTAAGTGCGCCGCGGTGCGGAGAAAAGAGCGGGCCACGCCCACCTCGGGAAATACGCTCTCTCCGTGCGATTGGGACGGCCGGAGAAAAACCCGCCGCGCGCCCGCCATCTCGGAGGCCATGCTCACGGTGTTCACATCAGCCAATGGCCGCGAACTTTGTGTTTACGGCGCGGTCATTGGTGTCTATGGCGTAATTTGTCGAGAGCATAACGAGCGATTTCTAGTTGACTTTGAGAATAAAATGCAAATTCCAGGTCATGTGCTGCGCTTAGTGTTCGGCGTACATGTGCTCAAGAACCTCGACTGCCGATTGGCTGCGTTTTCTCTCCACGCTGAAAAAGTGTTGCAGGGCCCCTTAAATCTTCTTTCAGGAAAAAAAGATGGCGGTACATGACTTGGGACATCGCGTTTGTAATTGCAATACGAGACATCTGTTATATAGGGAACGGAACAATTTAATTCGTTCCATATCTTCGAAAGCTGTCACACGGTCTCTGAAACCTAGCCAGTCTTGCCACGGCTTGTGCTTGCCCTAGTGAGGTACCGCCACACCTCAGATGAACCTCTCGTACCACTTCTAGCGAATCCTTCGAGCCACATCTCCCCAGTGCTTCGCGCCGCAAGAATTCCTTCAACCTCCAGGTTCATTTTTCATATCGGTGAAGCGCAGCACACTGATCATACAGGAGGAAAAGTCTACTTACACGTAGGTACTGCCAATTTTTAATCACCAGTTTCTAGCTTCGAATTTTGATCGATCAATGCTAAGCACTTAAATTTCAGTTTGG
>JALIZH010008990.1:0-76182 GCA_030522465.1 Rhipicephalus appendiculatus | reverse complement strand
GTGTTGCTGCTTTCTTCGCCTTTTTATTGTGGCATGCATGGGCTGTCGCACACAGGATAGCTCATGTTGTCTATGGTGTCAGGTAAAACCGGGAATACTCGAAGAATATTGAGGCGCTAACAATATGTCCACCGTCTTTCAACAGATCTGACGTTACCTGGTCCTCACCAGTGGCTTTGCCTCTTGGCATTCCCTCTCTTTACTTCTCCTGTCATTACTGATGGGATATCAGATTCCTTTGGGCTACTGCTACTTCTTACATTATTGTCCTGGTTGTCGCGGCTACTGTATAAATCCCTACTATCTGATCCATAATGGCAGTGACTTTGCCTTCCTTGTCCCTTAGTGCTAACATCTGGATCCTACCTGTGCCCAGTTTTCTCTTCACTGCTTTGAGGCCTCATCCGTTCTTTCAAGCATGTTCAATTCTCTCCATAATATACCTTCTTATGTCAGCAACCATAAGCCTATTGATTAACTTCGAATGCTAGTTCTATTTTGTTGTTGTGTTTGAGGCTTTCACGCCCTGACGTTTTTTAATGAGGTTTTTCATCTCCTGGGACTAGATTCTAAGAGAAGGCAAACGTGCAAGGGGGAAACAAAAAGTTAGGTGGGGAGATCAGATTAAGAAGTTTGCGGGTATAACGTGGCAGCAGCAAGCACAGGACTGGGTTGATTGGCGGAACATGGGAGAGGCCTCCGCCCTGCAGTGGGCATAGTCAGGCTGATGGTGATGGTGATGATTGAGGCACTGGCAAGATATATCGTATTGTTAGTATGATTGATAGAAGAGAGAGGCTGCCTTGTCGAAATGGGAGTACCTACATGACTCCAGAAAGAAATGCGTACTTTGATGGGCCATGTGCGGTCGCGCACACCACATTTTGTCGGGGAATAGCACCTTTGTACAGTAAAAGCTCGTTAATTTGGATTACACGAGACCAGAAAAAATGTCCGGCTTAACCAAAGGCCGAATTATCGAAAGTATCAAGAAAACAAAAACAAATCTCTGTTACATCAGTACACTGTTATTTTCTTGATAAATATGTAAATGCAGTACTTATTTTGCATAAGAGCAGTGTAAAAGCCCCAATATTCGTCCTTCGTGACTTTGCTCACAATGTGACCACGGCTCAAGACCCTCGTGTTTTAAGTCGAAACGTGCTCTGAACCCATCCCTCATTTTACGTGCCGCCACCACCTACAGCACCACGCGCACATGATGATCATTTTCTCGCCGGCAAAAAATGGCCAGCAACTGATCCGTCGTTAATCGCCACATATAGCAAGTGAGCTTAGACCGCGGCTGAGGCTGTTCATCTTCAACAGCTTCCAACATGTTTGAGTTTGCGGCATTGTGCGCGCATTGCCCTAAGTCAAAGTGAAGCTACTGAGTGCTACATCTGCTGTGGGTGAAACCGTGGTCGATAAAGACACGATCATAGCATCCACGCAGTTCTGAAGGCATGTGCATGTGCCCAGAGTCGAAACAAAACTTCTGAGCACTGCATATGCTGCTGAATAAACGTGGCTTACTTATGCACAATCGTGGATGGTGACTACGCAGTTCTCAAGGCATGTGGCCATTTCGATTGTTCGCAAACGCCACTTTCACTACTTTGCAATGCACATTTGCGGCACTTCATGCTTCGTACGTTCCAAGGGTTGTCCGAATGAACGGGGTTGCAGTCAAATATGACCGAATTAACGAGCGTTTGGTGCCATTAAACACTACATATGCTGGCCGGGATCAGAGAACACGTCCGAATTATCCGATTTTCAGAATTAGCGAGTGTCAAATTAACTAGCTTTTACTGTACATACTGCATTCTCATTGCAAAGTTTGTATTACAGCACGAAGGTCACTTCGCTCAGTGTAGTGGTCGTACTTCCTTAGTCAGCATTACGTTGAGCTACGCCAGGTTGGATGCTGCTAAAGTGAGCTGCTAGCCTTACTTCGTATAACATTCCAATTTGTTGCTATTGCATTCATTGCTTTGCCCTTGCAACGAAACTGTGACTTTTTTCCTCCTTCGCGTCCTCTCCTCTCAGTGCACACTGGCGGCTTCACATTGCTTCCATAGTTTCGCCTGGCGTCTTCCCAATCGAGGCCGTTTCACATTTGGGAAACGGCATCAAACAGCTATTTTCAGAGAGTGAAATTCACTCCGATCGTTCTTGCCACAATGGTGAGTGACCTACATGGTAATTTTTCACTCTGCAACGATCGGAGCAAATCTTGGTTGGGACCCATTGAAATTGCGTTGAGCCATGACAATTGCATCAACTCGTTGAAATTCTGCGATTTGTTTTGTATGTGCGGAGCTGTGGATTACCAAATCCGGTACGTAATACAATCAGTAAACGACACATGAATAGAGAAAGTAAAAGTTTGTGCTTCAGATTACGATCCTCCATTTACATGCAGTTGTTGACTACGTGGCAAATATTGTTCATTTTCATCAGGCCAGCATCATGATAAAAAATCGGCAGCGTGACGCGAAACTTCAGGTGATTAGAATATTATTGCTCCCACTTGAGAGTAATATTACTGAGATTCTACTGTCATCAGTTGCTTTCTCCTAATCACGATCAGTGTTAGCACGATGGACAAGGAACAAAGAGAGACCATGAACACAACGTTGACTGATAGCTGGAAGTTTATGAAAGAAGGAAGGGATATACATACTTAAGCACCATTGGCGTAGCTGCGGAAGTGGGGGGGAGGTTGTCCGGGCCCTAGCCCCCCCCCGAAATTTGGATTGAGGGGGGTGTTTTACGGAGAAAAAAATAATAAAAATAGGCGGTTTTCAAGGTTTTCAACAGGTGCCCCCCCCCCTCCCCCCCCTGAAAAAAATTTCTGGCTACGGGCCTGGTTGAACCACCTCCTCCTTCCCTGAAAAAAAGATTTTCTCTGGCTGCACTCTTTATATGCGTGCTGAGAACATGGTGATCTTCAAGTAAAACTTCATCAACAAGAAGTGGCATAAGAGCATATCCCCTCCCTCAGTTTCTTGCTTTGTTTTCATGCAGTGACATGTGAGGTGGGCACAACTGAGTAGTACAAACAACACACACATGCGTTCAGCCCAAATCATGTGGCAAAACCTCAAGGCAAAGATAAAGCCCGACACCGTGTGTTTTGTCACATTCGTTCTTGTCCTTTGTGCTGCCATTCATCATGAACCTTCACCAAACACACTGGTCACTCTTCTAAACATCCTCTCCCTTTGTTGACAGAGCTTTGACGATCTGCTAGAGCTCGCTGAGCGAGGCGACCACCGCAGAGTGGACATGCTTGTCAAGGACATCTACGGCGGCAACTACGAGGCAGTGGGCCTGACGAGCGACCTCATTGCCTGCTCATTTGGCAAGACAGTGCGCCACACAGGAAATGGCACCGCTTCTGGCAAGGATGAAGATGATGGCACTCGTAAGTGCCGTGTACCTTTTTTTTCTGGAAGAATTGGTGACACGTGGACCCTTTTGCCAATATGCAGACAAACCCAAATATATCGAACTAGAAAGATAGCAAGACAATTGGATATGTCAATAATTCAAAATAAAAAACGTGCCTCTCCAGAGCTCATCACGTTGAAGGCACAAAAGGTTGCTCAATTATTTTTCACCTGTGCCTTTTTTCTGGAACTTTCATTTTAAACCAAGCCTCTCGCTTTCTTGAAAGAGAGCGGTGGTATTCTTTTCAGTAACCAACTTTCGCGGGTTGTACTATATGCCCTTAACTGCATGGCAATTACTAATTAGTTCTTTACATCATTTGTCTCTAGAAGTAAAGATTGCTCATGTGATTTTGTTTTTTACACTTGACCTGCTGCTTGTAAGGATAATCATGAACACTTACTGCTAGATAGTGAAAATACTACCTAGCAGCGCATGAAACTTCTGTTCTGGTAAATCATTACAATTGGAGATACCAGTGCACTAGCACGACCTATAGACAGCATTCAAAACTGATGCTACTATAAGCAGACAAAATATGGACTAGCCTACCCCTCCAACCCTGTCAATCTTTTAATCCCCCCCCTCCCCCCCAATCGGTACACTTTTATGCCTTCGGTACAGCCTTGGAGAAACAAACTGATTATTTCCTTTGTGATCGGAAGGAACTGTCCATGCCATTTGGAGTTCCTGAATAAGCTTAAGGGGAGATGCTACTCGAAAAACGCAAGGTTTTTTCCAAAATTTCATATTTCTTCTTTTTACTTGCTTTCACAAGTTTAGTCTCTCTACTTTCATGACAAAAAAAATCAAAGGTTGTAGTTAAACTCGAAGTAGGTTAAAATCGCCTTTAAAGAGCACAAGGTGGCTATTAAAAACTAAAAAGGAGCTCAATGTGTAGAGTCCCCTAGAAATTGTCACCTGGCTGCTTGCCATTGCATTTTGCATGAGGAGTTCACCAAAGCCACATGCTCAAAATAACCATGATTCCCAAGCTCTCATATGAAATAAATCATTTTAAAACGTATATCTTTGCCACACAGATGAGCGAGCTTTCATTTCTATGTTTAAAATGCGTTTTTCTCAAGATGCAATTTTGGGCAACTTCTTGAGTGTGGACATCATGTTATTGGTACTTCTCATGGCCAGATCGGGATGAAATTTTTCCCACATATTCCTTAACATGTGAAGAGTGCAATTATCTCCTCTAAAATGTGATATCACTTATATAATTATTATGGACTTAAAGTAAGCAACTAGTATGGGCTGAGCATTTTTAAACTTGTCACATTACAATTTTTCTTCTTAATTTAAATGCTTTATACAAAACTTCTTGATAGTTATTTGCATTCTACAGTTAATGTGGAGCAATATGAGCCATTAATGGGTCATAATTATAAATGTTTAGTGGCAGAAAAAGTCTGTCCAGAAAGAGCTATATTTTACACATTGTCATGGTACAAAATGAAAACTATGCAACTTACTATAAAACTGATTACATATTTGAAATCAGCATAAAAACTTATATAAACAGCAAAAATTTCATTGCCCTAGGCTATAGACTAAAGAAACTTTTTTTTCGAGTAGCATCTTCCTTAAGATAGCCATATCTTGTGTTTCAAATTATTGACATATCAAACAATTTAATGATCTGCCATGGGTTTGATATACCCTAGTTTGACCGCACTTATATTTGTATGTCTGAAATATGTTCAGTACTAAAAGAAATTGCCACATCTAAGACCCTGTCACCTTTTTTGTCTGATGTCATGTTACTAATTGATTTTGATTACTAATTTCAGGGTGCATGTTATATTGGCAAAATTTAACATATCTGAATAAGTGAATATATTGAATTTAGAAATATCTGTTATAATGATTGTTGACCATATTGTTTAAAGCGCAACGGACAGGACCAGGAAGAAGACACAACGAGGTCCTGTCCGTTGCGCTTAAACAATATGGAACCATACCAACTAGCCCAGCTGTCGACTTTGCTACGATTGTTGACCATTCTTGAAGAAGTGGTCCTTCACAACCAATTGTCTTCCATAGCTAGTGTCTGATACAAAAAAGTCACACTTTCGCCGCAAGGGCGAAGCAATGAATGTCATAGCAAGAAATTGGTATGTCACACGGAAAATGACAAGCAGCTTTTTTTTTTTTCGTTCCACATCTTGAGTGGGTACAGAAAGGGGCCTCTTTTTGTGCACGTCTCAAGGGCAGTTTTCAAATTGAAAGAAAATGTAAGAACGTTGCGTGATAGGAAACATGTTCAAGCTCCTCCGAGATCTGCGTACCGCCAGCAGTAAATGGTGTATGTATATTAATAGCACTCTGTTATTATGCCGCCGCATCCATGGCGTGTGGTTGAGTTGTCTAACGCAGCGCGCTGCAAAGCAAGGGGTCGGTGGTTCAAATCCCCAGTCGGGTGCTTCGGAACTTATTTAATCTGATTTATTTTTCTTTATGCCTTTTTATATATATACATACATATACATATCCAGGACATGACGGCAACGGCAAAAATCCGCCGAGAGTGTCCACATAATTGCTATCGCAATAAAAAGAGGTCCACAATCAATGGAAAAAAGATAGGGTGGCCAACCGCATGAGTGAACTGTGTTTCTTATATCCAACTGTCTTTTATATCAGGACTACCTTTCACAGCCTTCAAGTGTAATTTTTCTTCGTGGGGTGCCTGGCCACATAGGCCTGGAAGGCAGCATAGCTTCTGACGAAATGGCTATGTCGGAAGCTTCTTGTGATACAGATATAAATATACCCATACCAGCCCCAGACATTCGAGCTTTCATATGTTGTAACATGAGCAAACATTGACAAAAGCAGTGGGAATATTTTTATGGCAAAAGCTTTGAGGGCGCTTGAGCTTCGCGATCAAGAGTAGAACGCAATAGTGTAATCGGGCCCCGTATGCATCTCGCCTTCTCAATGGCTAGCCTGGCTTCGGTTCTCTGTGCATGGCCTCAACCATGCCATAAGGAAACAAACAACTGTGCATGTTGGCCGTTTCAAGCTCTCCTAGAATGCCTACTGCAAGTACAGTTGTTAAGTGCCCATTACGCGATAATTCTTCCTTTTGCAAATCAGCGAAGGGCCCACTACGCATCTGTATGGCAACACGCGAACCTACGCAGCTGCTCCCGTTGTTAATGCTTTTGCAGCCGATGATGATTAAATGTGTCCGACTGCTTTCTACTGGGTGGGCCTTTAAAGCACTCACTTGCTGCAGTTCACATGTTTTGATGCCTGGCGTGATTCTCCGCTTCTGCCACGCAATCTCACATGCGTTAAGGAGACTCTTTCCACTGCATGACATTCATATAGTGTTTTCTTCCGAAGCAGTTTCGCGCAAGAGCATAGCTCCGTGATAGGACACCTTCTTGTCACGTAAATGGCCTGGTTTCGATTCTCACGCGAATGGAAGTTTTTTTGATTATTAATTTTATTTTCGCCCACTGCATGACATTCATATAGTGTTGTTTTCTGATGCAGTTTTAAGCAGTAGCGTGGCTTTGTGGTAGAACACCTGCTTGCCACGCAGACGGCCTGGGTTCAGTTCTCACTCGAACCGAACACTTTTATTATTTATGTTATTTGCATCTTTCTCGATTTTTTTGGTCACGGAAAAGATGATGATTTTTCGCTCACAACCAATGACACTAACTCCGACACCGGAATTTCTGCGGAACGAGCTCTTTAATGCTATTGTGTTTATATACGGCCATTTTACATCCACAATATGAATCGATTTCACCATTGCAAGAAAAACTGCACTGTCGTTCATCAGTTAATGTTGTGGCACTCTTTGGTCAAACCTGGCCCCTGCGCCAAAAAACCCTATGTATCATCAGTTATTGGTGCCACGGTTTCTTTCGCAGGGGAGTTCAGTGAAAGCGACATAGCGCGCAGCCTGCTGTTCATGATCAGCAATGACATCGGCCAGATTGCCAGCCTGTACGCACTCATGCACGGCCTCGATCGAGCCTACTTTGGTGGCTACTTCCTGCGTGGGCACCCGCTCAGCATGCACACCATCTCCTTCGCCATCAACTACTGGAGCAAGGTGGGCTTTCCCACAAGTCAGGAATTCAATTGCTCTTGTCTTTTTGTGCCCTATACCGTGGTCTAATTCTTATAATTGTTACGTGACCTGCACTATGGCTTCTTTCTTCCTTTTTTTCTTTTTTCTATGCGCTCAACCGTCTAGTTTCCATAAGCTGTACACCTCAACCTGTCAAAAATATGGAATATAAAATGATTGACTTACCATAGAATTCTTATACTGCTGCAAACCTTTTAGTATATTGTGTGACTATACTTGTTAAAAATTACTTTAGCTTACGAATGGGTTAATAGCAACTTTCGGGTTTGAAGTGAACTTGAAGTGAATAGTGATCTGGTCAAATAATTTTGAATTGAACAGTTCTAACTCTGTATGACATATTATAAAGAAAAATGAGCATTTTTGTGATGATACAATGAACTCGCGGAATATTTTTAAGAATTGGAACGAGGCATGTGCAAATGTCACTTTTTTTTATTTTGAAGGAAAATCCGGGTTTATAAAAACATGCTGTAAACATATGGCAAATCGGGGATGATGCAGTGAACCTAGGGAAGGATAGTGATATAAATATAAACTTAAGGGACAAGGAGAGAGCAGAGTGGGTCAGGGAACAAACGGGCATTAAGGGCATCTTCCTCTAAATCAAGAAGAAATGGACGTGGACAAGGGCATGTAGCGCAAAGACAAGATAACCTCTGCTCATCAAGAGTAACAGACTGGATTCCAAGAGAAGGCAAACACGCGAGGAGGAGACAGAAAATGAGGTGGGCAGGTGAGATTAATGTAAGTTTGCGAGATAACGTGGCTACAGTAAGCACAGGACTGGGTCAATTGGAGAGACATGGAAGAGGCCTTTGTGCTGCAGTGGGTATAGGCAGGCTGATGATGATGATGAATATATTAGTTCTCGCATTAGTCATAGCAGTAGTCGTTAATTTCCTGGATATATATATATATATATATCAGAATCAGACATTTTATTATTTCCATAAAATCAGGTTATTGCATCTCAGTGTACAGAAGGAGGTCCCGGAGTCTGAGACTGAATTGGGACCTCCTGTACATGGTAAACATGAAGAAAAATTAGACTTTAGCACCGACAGGAAGGATGAAGAATGGCAATATATATTTTAAGAGCAGTGGTCATGTACATTTCAAAGACATAATATAAGAAACAAGAAAACATGATACACTTGAAAGAAAAGAAAAGGTTTGCACAATATACTATATTAAAAAATACAAAAGTATGCTTTAGGGGCTGTGTAAAAGAAATGCTATGTGGTGCTATATTGATTGATAAGGAACTTTTTTAATTCTTCGACAAATGAGCTTAGAGTCATTGATTTTAAGAGAGACGGCAGTGAATTCCATATGGAAAATTCACTAAAATGAGCGGTTTGTTTACCGTAGTTAGTTCGGATTTTCGGCAAGATGAAGTTTTTGTGTAAAGCAAATCTAGTGTTGTTAGGGTTAAGAAGTGAAGGAGATGCGATGATGGAAATGGAACATCTATTATTGATATGCTTAAATAACCAGATGGCTAGACTGTACTTTAACTGTATCGTGCACTGTAAGTACATTATAGGCATAGAACAATTGTTTGGAACTGCTGTTATATGAGCTAGAAGTTACTATTCTGATTGCTTTGTTCTGAACAGTCTGTAACGGCGCAAGGTGAGTATTGTAAGTATTACCCCATGAAGTTATGCAGTAGTTGATATGCGAGTGAATAAATGCGTAGTATAGTGATAGGAGAATGGAATGTGCAAAAAAAGGGATGAGATCGAATGAGGATGCGTATACCGTAAGACAGCTTTTTTTTAACATCTAAAATATGGCTATGGAATTTTAAGTTTCTATCGAGTCTGACACCTAAGTAAACACAGTCGTTGCTAGCATGGATCAAATGATGTGGAATAGAAATTGTAGGAGCGGCTACTAGCGAGCGTTGATGGGATGAAAAGACAATGAATTGGGTTTTTTGAGGATTGAACTTTAATTTGTTTAATTTACACCAGTGTAATATGTTGCGAAGATCAGTACTTAGTTTATCTATTAGGCAGTCAATGCTTTTGTCGCAGCTAAATATCGTCGTATCATCAGCGTAGAGCAAACATTTACAGTGCATGATATAATTAGGTAAGGTCGTTAATATGAATTTAAAACAAATGTGGGCTGAAAATGGACACCCTTGTGGTAGCCCTGTGTTAATTGTTTTTTGTTTTGAGTAAGTACTGGAAATACTGACCATGTGGTTTCCATTAAAGAGGTAACTACGAATCAGTGACAAAGCAGGACCAGTTATTCCAATTGCTTCTAGTTTTAGGAAGAGTATCTAATGATAAATGGTATCAAAGGCTTTAGTTAGGTCAATGAAAACTGATCCAGCTAAAGTTCCTTCATCAACCGTCTTTTTTAGAAATTCAGTAAGAAATAACGAAGCAAGATCAGTAGAATATCCAGCACGAATGTTAATCAGTAAGAATGTTAAACTTATCGAGGTACTTAGTTAAGCGCTTTTCAAGTAATTTTTCAATTATTTTGCTGAAGAACAGAAGCACACATATGGGTCGGTAGTTCGTTACGAATGAACGGTCTCCTTTTTTAAATACTGGAGTAACTTTAGCACGCTTGAGTCTGCGGGGAAAGGTCTCCATTTTAAATATTAGCTTAATGATATCTGCAAGAATAATAGATATAGGAAGGGTGATTAACTTTATATAGGATGGACTAATGTCGTCTAGACCAGCGCTCGTGGTTTTTAGATTTCGAATTACGGCGGTTACTTCTTCGGGAGAAGTGGGGAACAAATAGAAGGAATGGGGTAGGCAAGTGGTTTGGTAATCCAAAACTTGGTCCGATGCCAGATCGTTTGAAAAAAAGAAATCACTAAATGCATCAGCAATGTTGCGAGAATTTGAGTGCACAATGCCATTATGAATTATTGAATTAATGTTTCCTTGGTTGCCTATTTCTGTTTAGAAAAGAATTCACTACTTTCCATTTTTTGTCAGAGTTACTCACACATTCTAATATTTTCTGTTCGAAGTATCTTTTGCTTTTTTTAACTGTGAACAGAGATGGATTACAGTATTTCCTTATAGCATGCTCTTAGTTTAACATTGAAGGGCTGTTTCTTGGTTTTTTTTATAAAGATTCTCGCGTCTGCACATAGCTTTAAGTAATTTATCAGTTAGCCATGGGTTTTGCGGTGATGCAAGGACCCACATAACGCACACACAGGGTATTTTTTTTTACAATACAGATTTTTGATAAAAATTTTATGACGGTAAGGCTGCTGCCATTCTTGCATATAAACTCTGTCGGGGCTGAAATACTTTGCCGCAGTGAAAATAACATTGATGCTACTAATCAACAAAAACTCGTTAATTAACTTTTAATTATTAGTTTGAGGGCAGTTGTTCATATTAGGAAGTTGTGCATAACAATTTATGGCTTACCCATTTTTTTAGAAATCGCAAAAAGTTCCACGTAATTCAAGATATTCAACATGGAGTTTCAACGATGATAATGAAAACTATGGGTGTGCGAATAATCGAAATTTCGAATATTTTTTTAATAATGTTTGCTATTCGATTCGATTCTCACGGGAATCTTCTTATTCGAACTATTCGAACTTCCCGAAGACAAATACAGTCAACGTCCGATTGACAGTTGCCCCTTCAGATTTTTAATATGCTTCACCCCATCACACTCTCGTATTGCGGCAAAGCTGCCATTCATGCTCTGCCACAGTCGCAATTGTATCGACTCAAGAAAATGCTGGTTCCAACATGGAGATGATAGATGTGGCAGAGGTGGGGGGTTCAATTAATGCTGTTTTGGACCTGAAATTTGGGCAGGAAGTCCAAAAAATTGGACACTGAAGAATTTTAGCATCCAAAATTTCAGCTGTTCTGATATATTGACGTCTATGAGGCAGATTTGGAACTGCGGACTAGAAGGGAGTGCACCCTTGTCCGCCACATCAGTTGGGCTTCCACAGCAGTTGAAAGAGGAGGAGAGGCTGAGGAAATAGCATCTTTGCCTTTCACGTGTAAAGCGTTGTCGGCAACACTTTGGTTGCCAACAACAAAAAAAACCCTGTATATGTACGCACGCACACACATGCACACACACGTGTGCGTACATGTGCACTGAAGGCTCTGAGCCCCCCATGGCTCTTTCCTGCCACCCACTTTTTCCTCAGTTTTTCTCTGTATCTTTTTTTTTTATATCAACAGTGCCACGTCTACTTGAGCCAACCGCGTTTCGTTTTTCCACGAGATGTCCTGCTCTTTCTCTGACATATCTCCACGTGTCAGCAATGCGAGGCAGTGAAGCCTCTTGATAGGGGCCATGGCTTTTTCTGGTGTTGTGCTGCTGATATGATAAGCTCTTATCCAGAAGACGACGTTACCTTTCTCTCTGAGAAGGGAATGGAGGGCAGCCAAGTCAAGGAAGAAGCAGTGCACTTGACCTTTCTTGGGCGAGTGATAATGTAATGGCAGTGTTGGCTCCTTTGTGCGGCCCTTCATTTCTTCGTTTGTTTGTGCGCAGGGCAAAGTGCGAGCGTCGTTTCTGCGACACGAAGGTTACCTGGGTGCTATCGGCGCTTTTCTTAAAGGGGCCAGTGAATACGGTATGTTGGACTGCTCTTGAATATATCTTGCCTGCAAAGTGACATGCAACACGCTTGTTGAAAGCATTGTAGGCCTCATGGGAAGCCAAATCGTGTCAACTCATGCTGCTGTTTAAAATGCATTTAATGAGTCTATTCACACCATCTCACCTGGAGCCTTTCTAATTAAAGAAATCAGACAGATGGGCCTGTTAAAAAAAGCTTGTAAGGTGGTTTCACATGCCACTATCGCTGTAGCAGCAGCAATGGCAGCGTGATGTCCGTTTCATTTGCCCTTGTGCCAGCTATATTCCTCTGTTGGCACATTGACTGTGAAAAAGCATGGACAAAGGTTGGTTATTGTATATTCATATAAATGGCACATTTAATTGAAGTGTCAATTTGTGCTTCAAGTTTGGTGTGATATCTTTTTCTCATTTTTTACCCAATGTAGCAACTGCTACTTTTATGTGGAGTGTTAAGTGTGACAATATGTATCTTCCCCAAGTATTCAAAGTCGTGAGACTGATGCATGTTTTCACCTTGTACATTCAGATATGAAAGCACCTGCTACAAGAATTAATTGTTGCAAGCAGGTTTACTTAGGAGTAGTCTGTGTGGTTACTGGTGAATTTGAACCGACATCTATGTGCAGTTGGGTATGGTTCAGGTTGTTCTCAGGTTCACTGTCTACACAGAGGGGTGTGCACCCACTCTTTCATAAAGCACTTTGTTGTGCCAAAACATTTTTTCTAAATTTTGATTTTCTTTATTTATTTGTAGGCTGCAACTTGCTCTATAACAGAAATAACTAGTGTAATTCTATTAGTAAAGATCTGCAACGAAGTTCTTGAGGGTTTTCTTGTCACTTGCCGCTGTTGCAGGCACGGAAAATTGCTCATGGAGTGAGAACTATGCGGGCAGCTCTGGCCTGCAGAGCCCCATACCTGCCCAACTGTCTCAACATAACAGTACAATGGTGAGTGCTCTTGAGGTTAAACCGTGTACATAGGTGTATCTATAACATCATGATGCATGTTATCGACCGTGCGGAGAACAGTCGTGAGGCTTACAAGAGAAATTGCAGATAGTTGGTCTTGTTGGTTTTACATGCCTAAAGGTACAGCTGAAAGAAAATGACAGGACGCACAGGAGAAGACAGATGCCACATCCTGTCATTTTTCTTGCCCTGTACCAAAGAAGGCTTACTGCGAAAATATTCACTTGTAGTGTTCAGCGCATGTGCTGGGGGACGAGACAGACTGCTGGCGAGTAGAAACCGAAAACAGTGTTTATTCCTCCTCCCCTCAAGCCCCTTGTATACATGGTCATTTCAGTGAATTGTAGCGCCCCTTAAAGCAACTTGCTACGAGGCATACAGGTAGCAACCTCTGCATTTACTCACTGCTGAGAACCCAAAAACTGGTCCTTTGTTATCATTCCAAACCGGTGAAGTACTGTACATATAGTATTAGGGACCTTGCAACATATCGTTCTGGCATACAGTGTCTGTTTGTCACATAATTGAGTCATATTGCAAAAGCTGCTTTCCTGACGTCTCGTGCAATTAAAAGCTGCATACAATTTTTATTAAACAGGATGCTGTGAGAGCTCTACAAAAAAAGATATTTCACATTTGAAAGCCCCGTAAAAATGAAAAGTGATACAGAAAAAAGTTTGCCTATATAATATCACTATTATTGTGCTGCATTTCATCACAATGGCATAATTTCAAAATAACTTGGTGGCCTCCTTTGGCAAGAAGAATCTTGCTTTAAGCTAGCTGTATTGGTTCATCACTGAAGAAACTTTGCAGTACAAATTGAACAAGGACAAAGAACACATAAAAGAACAGGACAGGCACCAACTGCTATTTCTTGAGGATAAAGAGCACAGTTTTTTCTTACAGCGCATTACGATTCTTTGATTGTTAGGTATGAGACAAGAAATGTAATGTGAATGCATTATCACCACATGTCCTGACTGTGTTATGAAATCATTTCTTCGCCTTGAAATAAAATTAGCTGAAATTTGTCTTGTGTGTTCTTCTCCCTT
Source organism: Rhipicephalus appendiculatus (assembly GCA_030522465.1). Taxonomy (NCBI): domain Eukaryota; kingdom Metazoa; phylum Arthropoda; class Arachnida; order Ixodida; family Ixodidae; genus Rhipicephalus; species Rhipicephalus appendiculatus. The sequence goes on along the minus strand of JALIZH010008990.1, from coordinate 61,957 downwards.
GTTCAATTCGTGCTGCAAGGCCTCAGTTACGAATCCTTTGGAAACTGCTGCTGCTCCCTGCTCGTCGTAGCAATGTAAACTTTGCATGTAGATGTACCGTAACGGTTCTTTCCCAGTGTAACTGGTTTTGTGTTTTTGTGCGCATGCATTGTTCAAAATAAAGTGCTCGCTTGCGCTCAGATCGACCAGTTGGAGATGGACCGGTTTGAGTGGCAGCTGGTGTACTGCCCGCTACTTGCGGATCCAGCACGTTACCTGGCTGATACTGTGGACCTGACACAGGATACCGAGGCTCGCCGCTACTGGCTCCAATGCTTCCAGGAGGCCATTGACAAGGTGCGTTTTGCCTTCACTAAATATGACTGAGAAAAATGGGAATGATTACATGTGGAGCTGGTTTACAATGTACTCATTTCATTTATTTATAAATTAGACTCTCATTAAATAAGACCTGAAGGGACCAGGAAGATGTATTCCATTTAACAGGAGTTCCATCTACTGAGAGATGAACTGGGTTGCAATGTTCAGGTACGAAACCTATAATATCAGAAGTAGTTGTTTCATTTCAAGGGGCCCTGCAAAACTTTTCCAAGTAGCCATGGAATGGATTCACTGAAGGAGCTTATTGCCTCACGAAGTGATTGTCGCAAAAATTTTTATAATCTGTCCTGTATGAGCAGAGTTACAAAAATTTGTCACACGCTGCAATTGCTTTCTCTCTTCTCTCGTCCCGACGAAAGTGCTGGAAGCTAAGCAGGGAGGGATGGCACGTGGGAAGAAGGTACGTCACGCGCGGGCCTTGTGACCTTCAGCACTTTTTCTTTCTTTTTTTTTTCTCTTCGAACGCGCGGCTTTTCAGCGCAATCGGGCGCGCACGTGCGGACATGTCGCGGCCTTTTGTGGTGGCCCCAGTAACTCCCGAGCGCGCCATGCTCAAATCAGCCAATGGCGTGATACATGGGCCTATGACGCAATGATTTTTGAGTATGTAGCATCCTTTGTCGAGAGAAGAGAAAGCAATTTTTAGCTGAGTTTGAGAATTTATTGTAAATTCTAGGCCACGTGCTGCGCTACAATATTTGGCTCGCGTGTTCTTGGGAGCCTCGACTACTGATAGGCAGGGTTTTCTGACCATGCTCAAAAAGTGTTGCAGGGCCCCTTTAAGCAGCAACCCTATTCAGGAGATTTCCATTTAGTGAAGGTCTACTGTATATACCATACAGGCCTCAACAGAAGGCATTGTCTAAGTTTGGTCAAATACAAAAGCCGATACAAAGTAGGTTAACAGTCCAAAAACATAACGACATGCAAGTACAGCAAGATAGAGGTAAGTACAAAACTAGTGATCACAGATCTTAGATTACAAGGATAATATAATTCAGAAGAAATGATATTGAAGTACAAGATGATAACTATGCATCATGAAATGCAATAAGGGAAATGCCATTAAGAATTACATGTACGCAGTATACATGCAATCCTCATATTGCACAGATTGCAGGTATACACTTTGACAACTGCGCATAACTGAAGCAAACATTAAGCTATAACCTCAAGTGGCTGAAGAGAAAAAGTTGTATGAATCATGAAAAAACAGATGTGCTAAGCATTATCAGTGAAAGGGTTTGGGCAGATACTCACGAAAGAGTACTTACTTTCCACTGAGATGTTCTGAATCAAAACCCTGAAAGGTTTGCTCATATCGAAAGAACTGCAAGAAACTTGTGTCAGTGTAAGGGCCCCCTAAAGTGATTCCTAGAATACTACATATTTTCCAGTCACAGTATTGTTCCTGGAAAAGCTTCATCAGGAGGTCTGAAAAAATATGTATGTTTTTTCATTTTTAACTTGAATTATAATTGTGTTATGGCAGCTTGGTGTAACCTTTAAAATTTCTAGTATTGATGGAAGCACATGATTCATCTGTGTGGCCCCTGGACATCTAACATAGACCTCTGGTGTTGAAGGTTTCAGCTTTGCTACTTGACACCAGCAGGTCAGGGTACTTTTGTGAGGTGTGTGAGCTACGGTATTCATAGCCTGCACAAGTTGTTTTTGCTTGGATACTGTTTTCTTTTGCATGTCCCATCCCAACTGCTGAGAAAAGCTGAGGAAAGCCTCCTGCTGCTCTTAGTGTCTATGTGAGCCTAATGATACGACTCATGCCTAACTGGGTGCAAGAAAAAAAAATCTTGACAATTTTTTAGTAATATTAAAAGAAATTCGTATTCCATGCACAAAACACTTTTTACCCAAAATTCCATGAACAGAATGCACTTACGGCCATGTGGATGATGACATACAACATCTTTTATTAGAATTCCTGAGGATATGACAAACAGACAGCAGTTATTAATCTATTTAATGGCACTAGACCGCAGGGTCCTTCAGTCGCTGGAAGATCTTGGGTCCATGGTCAACGCATGCATTACAAAAGGCATTATTGGCACTAAACAATTTCCAAATAGTGAGTTACATTCTCGGAAATTATTGAGATAAGTATTTTGCGCCTAGTGACAGTTCAATTCAAGTATATATGCACTTTGACTGGGTGTGTCACACTATTTTTCACTTCATGTGTAAACTTATTCTGTGACCTTGTGACTGCACTTTGTGTCAACTTCCAGTGTTGTGTGGTGGGATTTTGGTACTTTTACGTGTAGATTTATATGTCAACATACCTGTTGCTTATATAACTGCATTTTATGTGGACTTTAGTGTTATGTCACTGGACTGTATATTGTTTCCAGCTTTAGCTTCTTTGTGTGAGTGGATTTTGTGCTCAAGTGATTTTCTTATGGCCTGACCAATTTGTACGAGCGGACTTCAGGTGTGAATCTATGCAGTTTTGTCCATGCTTGTGATCTTGATCTCAGCTCAATTCTGTTTTCTGTGAAAAGGAATAGCATGTTGCATGTTGGAGTAGCATTGCATGGAGTGGCATTGAAAGGAGTAGCATGGTGCATGTTGAGTAACAATAACAATAAGATGGCTGTTGTGCTCATTGTCCTCTGTTGTATTTCTGCGCAGTTTGTGGAGGTGGCAATCCGCAGCCAGCCACACAAAGCCGGATGCGCATCTGCGTGCTGCCCAGTTCCGGGAGAAGTACCTGTGTCGCCTGCAGAACCTCAAGGATCACCCCTTGTGAGTGGACCCAAACTTCACTTTCATTTTTGTCCAGCTGCTTCCTTCTACAGAAGAGTCCTGAGCGCGTTCCCACACTGTACCAAACATCCTCGCCCCTAGTGTGTTCTCAGAACAGTGCAGTGTAAACATACACTTCAGGACAATCTTGATTCTTTACCAATATTTATTGCAGGAGGGTAGCTTTGACATCATAAAACTTTTTTAAAGCACGATTGGTGCATAATCTTATGGAAGTTGCACATTGACGTAAATACAGAATATTTTAGCGCAGCATGTTGTGTGGTGCACTAGCAAATTACAATCTGGGCATGCAATTATGTTTATCATCATTGCATGCACTATTAACTGCTGATGCATAGAAAGAAGTAAGGTGGGGAGTTTCATGGCGGAATGAGACCTAAGAGAGAGTGCAATAAATCTGAAAAGAAAGCAATTATTTCAGCTGTGTGTATTTCTGCTGTACAGCCTTCTGTTCGTGCACCCATGTATATTATAGCCTCCCTGACTTTATGCAGTGTTCGTGAACCTTTTCAATCACCTCACTGTGTGATGAAGCACTGCTAGAGGATTGTTGTTTGGTGTCTGAAGTGGTCAGATGAATTTTTGGCAACCAGGCTTTGGGCCTTTACCTTACTGTTACAATAATTAGAGGCTCCTGGCCTTTACGTAATTGTCACTCTAGTTATGATAAAGGCTCCTGGCATTCACTTATTGTGAAGGGGTGAACATAGGATTTATTGTCACTGGAGCCAGTTTTGTGGCAAATTTCATTGAGAACCAGACAGGGCAACTTAATGCAAAGTTGAACATAATTAATGCTAATACATGCTGTGAATAGTGTTATCACAGCTCTAGCTTGCTGTGGCAGATGATTTCACTGACATGTAAGCAACCTTCTCATCCACAGTTGCTTTTCTTCCACAGTGCCTATGGCTCCCTAACAGTGCGGAGTCTGTTGGACATGCGAGAGCACTGCCTGCTAGAGTTTGAATTCCCAGATCCTTATTTCCAGGTATGTTGTCGACTAAAATAGGATTCATCTTTCACTTAAAGAGCTGAAGGAAAGGCTGATGCTGTCACCACTTTTACTCTCTTATTATGAAGGCCTCTATAATTTTGCATGTGTCCCAATGCATGAACTTGGATACGAGGCCCATATTTTAATCTGCACTGCATGTGTGAATTGACAAATTTGAGTACATTTGTTCCTGACTCAGCAGAAATTTGTTCATTGTGATAGCAATATATAGACACACTCGGCACATCTTTGTCGGCGCCGTCGGCGTCGCCGTAATGTTCCACATAAAGTCCAAATCGATAACATCGCCTCATGTGTTGTGTGTTTCATTTGCGAGTGAGAGTGTGCGAGTACAAGCTGATAAACGCTTATCTAGCCGAGAGGAAATGCACCAGTCACCTTTCATCGTGCTAAAAGCCCATACGGCGGAGGCTGGCCGCATGACTGCACTTTGATCAGCCGGGCGTGGTCATCTGCGCTTATCTTTACAGGCATTAGCAGGTGGCTTATATCCTTGTAAGTGCTGGCCTCGCTGCTCAGTTTGCAATGGAGTGATAGAAAGAATTAAGGTTGTTTCGTTCACTGAAGCGGTCGTGCTTCCTTACGCGGGGTTTTGTTGAGTTACGCCAGCTTGGATGCTGCAAGATTTAGCTGCTGTTCTTCATATAGCATTCCGGTTTGTTGCTGTCACATTCATCGCTTTGCCCTTGCAGCGAAACTCACTTTCTTGGTACATGATCTTTGTTATCAGTGGCATAGGGCGACAAAAGAACAAATGCCCTGTGTCATTGTTCTTTAGTTTTTATTCACCCTGCACGCTAATCGTCATGTAGATATATCCTAAATCTAAGGGATGTTTGGTGAGCAACACTCGTTCTAACACCGTTATCTTTTATACGTGAACTATATTTTTATCTGTACTATTTTGAGAACAATGGAATTGTAAACAATGGAAGCATAAATGGAGCTAACTGCTGACAGTAAATAAAAAAGATGTAATGAACGTCAGTGTATGAAAATCCCCACAGTCATTCAAATTTTTGTTAGGAAGGCAAAGTATACTCAAAATCTCCTTTAATAAGCGGCCATATTCGCAGTTCTGAAAGTGGTTAGTACTCTGTCTACTTTAGTATATAGGCAATGCTTGGGAGAGTAACTAAATCTTGGAAGTTAATTCAATCGTTGTCATGTCTTTTGTACTATCCTTGTGTCTTTTGGGCTGTGATGCGCAAAATTGAGCATAGTGTACTGCTACTGAGTGTAGCAGTACACTTTTTTTTTGCTGCAGTTACATGTCTGGTTAATTAGATCTTGCTTGAACGGTCATGGTCTGAACAGTGAGGTACACCCTGTTTTTTTTTTTTTCGGGAACGCAGCAAAAGCGACTGGAGAACGAAGCAGCGCTGCAGTTACTGCCGTCAAGACTGTCGCAGCTGGACGCTATGGAGTGGCGTGAACGGCAGGAGGCCCTTGTCACGGGCCTGCTGGCCGGCAACGTCTTTGACTGGGGTGCCAAGGAAGTTGCTCGGCTGCTCAACAGTGGCGATTTTGGTTTCTCCGAGGCACGCAGTCACCTTCAAGGTGAGCTTACTGACTTTGAAGTGGCCACTGTCTCACATGCGTTTCCTGGCTCTCTGAATGCGAAATGTGCTGAAGACCTGACTTTGTGTCACACATGGGTTCTCCAGAATGGCGTTCTGGGACGTTTGTTTGCTGTAGGCCAGTTTAATTCCAACTGGGCCACAAAAAATGCCATCTTCAAAATATACATGCCTTGTGCTTCTCGCCTCGAGTTTTGCACGAGCTTATCTTGGGAGGTCCCGTCTAAATGTGTGGGAATAAACAAATATTTTTGTTAAACACACACTGAACCATTTGTTTATTTAGTCCTTCCATTTTTTTTACGGAATAGTCAAAAATTAGAACTTTAAAAAGAAAGATTGGCAACAAATTTTCAGCTCACTCAATCAGCCATGAGGACACAATGTCATATTTCATGTAAGCTATGCAACGAGCAATAAGAAACAGCGTCATAATTGGTAGGCTATATTTATCAGATCAGTGCCTGGTGTCCCCATTACTGGTTGTCGTCATCCGTACAACAGTGACATCCTACTTTTTTTTTTCACTGCACTGTAATCTTGATGCAAACACATATTATAACTTATACACTAAAGTAGTTTGATATATCAATTTGTCATTCCTAAATTTTCGTTAAGTGAACTGAAATGCCATTTGATATATATGGACTTAGTTCTGTGGGAAAAAAAAAGCAAGAAAAAAGCTTATTCAGTACATATAGTAAGCACTGTAATTTTTTTTCCTATGCCTTGAGACACTGGTTAAAGTGTCATTCAGAATTATGTTAGAGATATTTGTGACTATATAAACCCACTACAATCCCCTTCCATTTATGTTCTTGTTGTGCTAGCTGCAGACACCTTAAGTTCAACACAGCTAATGTCTATACTCCGTTTCAAACATCAGGTGCAACGCTGTGGAAGCTATGCAAGAAGTTCGATCAGCAAAACGTATCCCTCCGTGCGTCTCGTGATTGGCTTTTGTCACTGCAAACACTCACGCGAGCCGAGCGTTTACAACATTCTTTTACTTGTAAGGTAAGAAACATGCTCATTTAATAATGAGCCTAAAAACGAGCAGAAAAATCTATTTTGGGAAGTAACAACATTGAACTATTTCTGAATGCGAACGTATCGACTGCAACAAGTCCCACAGCGTTGCACCTGATGTGTGAAACGGAGTATAATGTATTATATGGAGGTTAACTTACACAAGTAATGGTCAGTGAGCTCAAAATATTTCATGTGGAGAAAAATGGAACTTTATCTTAGTTTGTTGTATGCTGCTTTGACTGAACTTTAGGGGGGCAGCAGAAGATTGTTACTCTGTAACATCATTATTGTGAAATCCGGAAGAATATAGTTATTACTAGGGGTGTGTGAATATTCGAACTTTCGAGTATTTTTCGAATACTCTTTGCTATTCGATTCTATTCGCACCGGAGTTCTACCATTCCAGCTATTCGAACTTTCCAAAGACAAATACAGTCAACATTCAATTGGTGGTGGCCCCTTGAGATTTTCAGTATGCTTCACCCCATCACACTTTCGTATTGCGGCAAAGCTGCGTTTCAGGCTCTGCTACGGTCGCAAATGTATCGACTCAAGAAAACGCTGGTTCCAACATGGAAATGATAGATGCGGCAGAGGTGCGGGTTCAATTAATGCTGTTTTGGACATAAAGTTTCGACAGAAATTCCGAAAAATCGGACGCCGAAGATTTTTAGCATCTGAAATTTCAGATGTTCTTATATATTGACATCTATGAGGCAGATTCGGAACTCCTTATTCAAAGGGAGAGCACCCTTGACCACCAAATCAGTTGGGCCTCCACAGAAGTTGGAGGGGAAAGGGGGAGCGAATAGAGTCTTTGCCTTCTACGCGTAAAGTGTTGTGAAACCACATTGGTTGCACCAAATCATGTAAATAAATAGAATTCGGCCTTTTGCATTGCCTTGATAAAACAACTGTGAAACATCACCTCACAAGTGCTTCATTAACCTAGCCAAAAGAAACACTTTAATATTGCTATCTCATAATTATATGCTTAGGAATCCTCTCCAACTTCTTCTTCTGCTATTTCGCTTCGTAGATTCGAAAAATATTGTAGAAATATTTGAGGAATATTCGAAAAATATTCTATTTGATTTGCATTCAAACTTGAATATTCAAATTCACTTTGCACTCAAAATTTTGCTATTCACATAGCTTTAGTTATTACCATTCAATGAAGTAAGCAACACCCTTGCGACAGGTACGTTCATGAATTGGTTAATCTCTTAGAAAAAGAGCACGTTTGATTAGGTTGATAAGCAACATACATTGACTCGAGGTATTTCGAAACATTTCATGGTGGTACAAAATGGTTTTTGGCCTGAAATTTTTGGACTATTGTTACAAATTACAATGCTATTCATAGCTGAAGCGCTGCACACCCACGCGACACTGTTGGTTTGTGCTTAGCTGCACCGCGCCTGGTAACAGCGACAAGTGGCCACGTGAGAAATAAAATGTCAGTTCGTTCTGGGTTGACGAAGCACCATTTTTCTATGTTATCATAGTCCTGAAGGCCTCCCTTTTTTTTAGTAGTCATCGAATACCCTCCGGCTGTTCATACCTGTTTCAGCCGACATGAGGCTTTAGGAAAAATTTTTCATCCAAGAAGTTTATCATTTCGTTTATCTGGCCCCAAGTAGCTGTAAGAAATAGCATGTTGACAGTTAACAGGGAGTGATGTCGTTACTTGTGCAGAGCGCCCCTGGCTTCAGGACGACCTGGACGCATGGATCGAGCGGTTGGAGAAAGGGCCCGTACACCAGTGTGCGGCCATCTTTGTCGACAACAGTGGCATGGACGTGCTGCTGGGTGTGCTGCCGTTCGCCCGCGAACTCATCTCCCGGGGCACCAAGGTGTGAACCCCCTCATCTGTCCACCATCTAAGTTCATGTAGTGTAGTGAAGTAGCAGCTTGTGCTAGGTGCTATGGTGTGTTTCTAAGTACTGAGTATGTGCTGTGTAGCTTTTACGAAGCACGAGATTTGAAAAGGGCATACCTACATGGGAAAGTATGAACTCCTACTTTCTCATGTTGCGCGGAAGTTGATAATGACAATGGCAAAAGCTTCGATGCAAATTATGGAAGACACTGTGAAGCATGCAAGTTTTTAAAAGCTTTTTTGGACAAAGCTTCTGTTGTCACACAAGCTTGCGGATGTTGAAAAGTGCACCAGCACTTATGTCAGTTTACGCTCCTGTGATGCACAAAGCCACAAAAATGTTGCTGAGCGTTGTAGATGCACAAGACCGTGACATCTGAAGATACTCAAAATGCATTGTTTTTTCCTCGCAGAGTCATGCATTGCTGAGTCACACCTTAGTTGTTTTTCCTTTACTGTGCACCACAGGAAAGATAAATCCAGTAGATTGTGTCCTCCATATGATCTACAAACCTACTAAAGTGTCTTATCTTACGAAATGCTTCAGTTGAGCCTCGAGCTACTGAACATATTTAATGACTTGAATTTGGCTTAAAACACTACGTTAACAGCATAACAGAAGATAGCAATGGACATCAGAAGATCTCACAGGCTTTTTTTGCTGTTTATGCATGGCACTGTGAGAAATTGCAGTGCCACAAAAAAACTATGTTTCAAAACAATGTTACACTGAAGTGACCAATATGGATCAGCTCATCATGAACACAAGACACATTTCTCTACATTGCACGTCATTTGATGTTTCAGCATGGCCTACTCTGTTCTAAGCACAATCTCAACTGCTATTCTGATCACCACTTCATGCCTTGTAAAGTTCATCTCCATTGCCAAATTATTTGGGAGCAGATTACGGGTGTAATTTTCTATGGGTGATCACTTTCAGAGACATTCATGAAACTATAAAGTGCTAGAATGTTGCTGTCTGTGGACAACTTTCGGAACTTATGCAAGGACTAACAATAAGGCTGAAATTTACGATTGTGTGCATTTGTCATTGGTAATCTCTGCCAAGGGGCAGATATTGCATACCTGCCAAGTCTCCCGGATTGTCCGGGAGACTCCCGGATTTTGACCATTTCTTACGTTTGTATGGTTGGCCGGGAAATCTCCCGGAAATCGGAATTTCTGTGCGTGATCTGGCCGCATTGACAAAAATCCAAACCGATCCGATCCAGGCTCTTTGTGAACCTGTCGCATTTTAATGTAAACGTACAGTAGAATCTTCGTGACACAAACCCGCTGATACGAATTCGTAAAATTCCACTATGTCCATTGGGCCGAAATTCGGATGTCCCGAACACTTTTCCGCGTCGCGGCATGCGTGATACGAACTTTGGTGTAGGGCAGCGTGCTCAAGCTTTGCAAGTACGCGTGCGACCAGCGCACACATCGAACAGATTTAGTTGAGCGTCCGCAATAGCTTTGCGTACGCCCAACTAAATCTGTCTACTGTCAGAACTGTGGTCATCGTGCCACAACGGATGTGAACGAAACCGCGCTCGCTCTTGACAAGGTCAGAACTTCGAAAGTGCACGCGCGTCAAACGCTCAACCAGTAAAAGTGATGCTATATTTCTGCTAACGCTGCGGGAAAAGCCGCGGCAGATGCGATCATTGATAGCAACAAACGACGTAGCTTTGAAGGCACGTGCGCGGCTAGCGTACGCGGATTTAAAAGGAAACTACCGTTTGCCGCAACCACCGCATATAAATCCGCGGTCGCTGCGACGCGACTACGAGCTCCGAAAGGTATCCGAAGGTAAGCGGCTGACGCAACGGTAGAGAACCGTTTCGGCGTTCCTGTCGATCTTCGCTTATGACTATGTAGAGCGGACTTTGGCGCTTAGTTCTCAGTAGGCCCCAAGCGAAGCTTTGGCACGCGCTTTGCGGCAGTCAGCTGCGCCGGCCCTTATTGGTCCATTCACGTGTGTCCCAGAAAGACATACGCGAGTTCTTTTGACAGAAATAAATGGTTTGTGTGTATACCATGGTGTGAAAACCGATCTTGCTTGTTTTTTTGATCATACAAAATTTCGGATGATACGAATATTTTCGCTGCCCCCTTTGAGATTCGTACCATCTACTTACAGTACAGCTACTGTAAATTGGAAACCCTACCTACGTTTTTGTTTGGCCACTCCAAACCATTATAAGGCCACAACGCCGATGATTACGCTTGCGAGGTTCGGGACAACCCCTTCCCCTTCTTTTTTTGTTTTCGCGATGTTTTTTATTTTTTATTTTTGTATATGCGGCACGCCTCTCCCCCCCCTCCCCTTGCGGAAATCTCCCGGATTCAGAATCCTTGAACTTGGCAGGTATGATATTGTCAATGACTGTACTTGGCACTATAGTTTTTATTGTGAGTGTTGATTCCTTTGCTGTGCACAAGTTCTCCCAATGTAGGTCTCAGTTTTCACTGTTTCGAATGTTGCTAACTTCACCGTCACAGCCATGTGACGTCTCGGAAGCATCCAAACAAGGTAGAAGGCATGTGACAATCGGAAGTGCTAGTACTTCTCATTTATTTTGGAAGAAAGAGGCAAGTAGTGCACTCTAATGTGTTATCAGACTGCATCCATCACAAGAGACAGAGAGAGAAGGGAAAAGTAAGGAGGTTGACCAGACTGAGTTCAGCTCAGAAAGGAGAAAAGGCGTGCCGCATATACAAAAATAAAAAATAAAAATAAATATTGCCAGGCGTGTGCGAAACATGCAGCACAGTCTCAGTGAATGCTGGAAAAGCGGCCTTTCTAGCACCTGTCGCAAACTCTCTTGGGGCAACTAATACGTTCACGGCATGCACATACATGTACACCAATGTATCCTCTGTTCGGTCACTCACAAGTGTTTAGATAACCTGGTGGGTGTTATGAAATGTACTAGAAATTTCTGTACGTTTTGCATAGCATAGACACAAGGCCCGTGATGCCGGAATCTTTTTGTAATCCTTTCTTCTGTGAAAGGCTGGTGATTGATATTTTCTGAAACAGTGCAGAGGCAAGGCTCTGATCACCACATGAATGGCAATCACATGACGGGTGCTTTATTCTGTGCCAAATGTTGTGGCCTCTGTCATTCGCCACATGGTAACATGCTGTAATAGTAGACACCAGTTGTTCGTGGGTGCCATAACATAAGATTGTGCTACAGAAGGTGGCAAGTTCAAACCCTGCTGTCATTGTGACACAAAAGGCTTTTACGCTTGCATACCTTTTTCTGAAATTCGACTGCAAAAGGATCCAGTGGTACAGACAGAGAAGGCCCACATATTTGGTTACTCTTATTTATGCAGTACTCGGCAAATCTCACTTCATACGACACTCCAAACTGTTAACCTCTGTCAAAGCATCGTACTAGTACGGCTTTGCCTTACAGTAGTGGGACATTTTAGGCGGGGCATTGTGATGACGGTGCTCTGCCCAAATGCATGTTGAGGATCATCTTCGCTCCTTATTTTAATCGTCAGCGCAGAGCCCTTCTCTTGTATTAGGATCAGCCTGTACACTCTACTAGACCGTGCCCTGCTGTTTTGCAGGTGAAGATCAAATCATGCTCAGCACATCCCAGGTGAAAATGTTCCAAGTGGGGCCTGCTGGTCTAAGTGGATTACCCCATTCCCATGTGCCACCATTTCGGCCAGCTGCAGGAACCAGCTGAAACGAACTTCTGCCATTTGGGAATCGGCTAATAAGGCAGTCTTTCTGGTCAGTCATTTTCGCCTGGGATGTTCTATCATGGTACGCCACATTCTTCCAGTGGGTAGTACATCACATGTGGTCTGAAGTACGTAACGTAATGCTATGTGCAAAGCAGTGTTTGGCAATTCCTGCAAGCACCAAGATGTTGCAGGAGTATTAACACAGTTCTGGATGTTGCTTCGCTTGTAGGCAGTATTTCTGGTACTGATTAACCTATCGAAGTAGCATAAGCTTGGTGAATGAAGCCGAGCACTATTCACAGTGAATAATGTAGGTATTAAGGGGGCCCTGCAAGATTTTTCCTAGTATTCGTCGAAAGCTTATTGCCTCGCGAATCGACTGCCGAAAGAATTTTTAGAATCTATCAAGTACGAGCGGTGTTAGAAATTGGTCGCACGCTTCAAGCGTTGGCTCCCTTCTTTCGCACCAGTGATTGTGCTGAAAGCTAGACAGGGAGGGTATGCCAAGGGAGTAAGAAGATGCGTCCCTTTGTCAACACATGTCATGACCTCAAACGCTTTGTTTTCTCTTTTTTTTTTTTAACGCGCAGATTGCTTTCAGTGTGATTGCGAGCACATGCGTGGGCACGTGGCAGAATCCCGCGGCGGCCACCGTAACTATGCAGGTCACGATGCTCAAATCAGCCAACAACTGTGGACTTGTGTATATGGCACAGTAATTTGGGTATATGGCATCATTTGTAGAGAGAAGAGGGAGCAATTTCTAGCTGACTTTGAGAAATAGTTGTAACTTATTACAGGCAGCGTACTGTGCTATAACCTTCAGCTCGCAAGTTCTCAGGAGCCTGGACTACTGATCGGCGGCGTTTTCTGACTATGCTCAAAAAGTGGTGCACGGTCCCTTTAAGGAAAACATTCATTCATTGTTTAATCAAGAAAACTGTTAATGTGCGACCTGTACTGCCTGTTCTTTTGTCTTGAATGCAACAAGAACTGGTAATGAAAGGCCAGATACCAGTTCTGTCCTTGGCACAGTCATGGCGTGCTGGAAAATTTAAGAAAAGCATGAGATCTAGCATGAGCACACTCAAGAGCTTTCACTTAGTATTTACTCGAATCTAGGCCGATGTTTTTTTTCAAAAAAGGGATGTGCGAAAGTGGGGGGGGTCGGCTTAGATTCGAGTACCATGGTTTGACCGCAGCCGCCACATACTGTCGGCCGCAAAAGTTTACGGGATGCAGCGCGTGTCGGCAGCGCGTGTCGGAGCGACGTAAAACTGCAGCGCTGCGTCACCTACCGTGACGGTTTTCGAGGCTATCGGCCTCAGCGATTAGCGACGGCGCGTTTAAATAACGCGCCTTTGCCGGATCTTATCGCAGAGGCCGCGGCCGATATCCTGAACACCCGCCGCGTCACGGTGGGTGACGCAGCGATGCAGTTTTTCGTCGCTCCGCCACGCGCTGCAGATCCCGCAAACTTTTGCGGCCGACAGTACGCAAAGGCCCAGCCACGCTAGCGGCATGACGGCTCGCCATGTGCCCATCTCGGGCTGCCGTGTGCAGGCGGTTCTGCATGCGCGTCCGAGGCATTTTCGCGACATCCTGCGGTAGCGTTGCACGGCGACGTGGTCGCTCAGCGGCGGAGTGGTGGTCCCCATGGCTACACAGGCGAACCGCGTTGTCTGCTTCGTACTGTCCATTGTTCCGAAATCTCGCAGTCATATACGTTCATGCAGCGAGTGTTGTCGAGCCGGCAAGATTTCACGCCGGCAAAGGTGGGATCGTGTCACGTGATACGTGATTGCGGCATAGCTGGCATAGCGGCGCCGGCGATAGCCGCGCCCTTTGACACCCCCTCCTCTCCGCCTCTCGCGTGCGCGACAGGCGCGGGCCTGCGCGGGCGCAGTCAACGGGCGCGGGGCGCAGAGTGCGCCGTTTTCTGAAGTTTAGTGCAGTCGCATTGGTAGAGTTCTGGAAGTGTCGCGCCTTAACCACGTGCTCGCGAAACGCTTGCACCACATGTGCTTTTGAAGCGATGGCACCAATCAAGTGGTGCCACTGCAGCGTCGTTTTGCACGCGGAGAAAACTTCAAACCTGCAAGCGCAGCACGAGTTCGGCGTGCACGAAAAGAATGTGCGCTACGGAGTGCGCGCTTATGCAATAAAAATGCTGGGCTTTCTGCCGATGAAACGGCATTTTTTTCATTCGGCCTGCATTCGAGGTAAACTTTTTTTTTTCCTGGCCTTGCGAATTTCGGGGGTCGGCCTGCAATCGAGGGCGGCCTAGATTCGAGTAAATACGGTAATTAAAACCAGAAAAAGTTCTAAAGAAAGCATTGAACGTCGAACTAAATGAAGTTCTGCTTCTCATCTTTAGTTTAAAGCAGTTTTGCATGCTGCATCAAGTTAATGGGCCACTCCATTTGCTTTAAATTCTGTTAGCATTTATGGTCGCTTTTCTCCTCTATAGAATTGGGCGGCTGGTTTGGGATGTGTGCTTGAATGGGCATGCATGGCCATGAATGGTGTTACGCAATGCTGGAATTGTCCTTCCCGCTGCCAAAGATGTTCCCTTCTGAGTGGAAGCAGGTGAAGGCAGGCATCCTATTGTCTACACGACCTCCTTTTACCTCTCTACACCTTCTTCACATTGCATGCCTCTCTGTAAACACTGTGCCAGCATTCTATCTCCTTCTCTCATTCTTCTTCTTCAAGGTCCAACCTTAACCACTTCTATATCATTGAAACCCCTGCAACTCCACAAAGTAGTTTAAATAGCGAAGTTAGACGTGTTTGATGATCGAAACACGGTGATCGCTTCTTTCGCTCTTTCCTTCGCTACTTTCCGCTGGTCACCTCTCCCAAAACCACTTTGCCCTCCTCGCCAAGTTCCTCCATACAACACGACGAAGAACGAGGAGTGCGGGCAGCTGCTTGCAGACTAACCGGAAGTCGTAGCTTCTTGTTCGACCAATCGCAGCATGACTTGCGCTCCGCATCACAGATTCAACTTCTTAACGTCACAGACGTCACTACGGAGGCGGGAAGGGCCCAAAGAGGAGAAGGGAATTGTTTCTTGGAATATGTGGCGCGCCCGCAGCTTGTAGCACTGCCATGTGTGGCATCGTTGATTGTGACATCATTCTGCACACGATGCGCGTGTTTACTTGAAATGTTTGAAAAAATATCGTAGGTGGTTTAGGGGCCCTTTAAAAGCTGTTCTGAAGATCTCAAGGAACAAGGAGGTTCTTGCAGGAAGATCAGCCTTTTACTAAAAATGAGGACTTGAGCCTTGCTTCACTGCTCATGATTCCAGAAGGCCAGATATGTGCATCTGGAGCACCCGAAGGCTACGAATTTGTGTGCCCAACTCTATACGCATCATGCCTAATCTATTGTGCATGATCAACCTGAATTACAGTGTTCTTTCTTTTACTTGCCACATGTAGGATAGCAAACCGGACAAGGTCTAGTAGACATCCCTGCCCATCCCCCCTCACTCATTCGTCAGGATCGAATCATATGTTCTGCATTTTTATTAATATATCACACATAGATGTGGAAGTGTGCAGTTTTGCATTAAGCCCAGGTGTAAAGTCGTCATTTTATAAGGGGTTAAACCTCAATATAAAGAAGTCAACAAAGTTTTCACTTCACTTCATCTATTTCAATAGGTACATATTTCACTATAATAGAAAATTTCACTATATTGAAGTTTTCCCCTTTCATGCCAGGCACTGTTGCCAAATAATTAAGGAAAATAATAATGTGACACGAAAGAGACCATAAGAAAAGTCATAGGAATTGAGCAGTCCAAAAAAGCTTCTATAACAAACAAAAAATTCAACTTCATTCGAGACAGTTATGCAGTAACCATTTCCGTGGTTTGGTGCGGGATTGATGGTCATCTTTTCACATCGCCCGTACATCACAAGAAAAGCCGAACAGAAAAGCATCCAACACACTTCGGTGAACCGTGCAAGTAAGCTTTTTGTGATCATTCCATTATCACAGCTATTCAACATAACCTTAGGTTTCACTTGGTGTTATATCACCGAAGCTACGTTCAAATCTTCGAATCACACTGAACATGTCTATCAGTGCACTGTCAAAAGCCTTCAGACTCTGCAAAAGAAAAGTTTGGCTTTAACATTACATGGAAGCAAGTTTTCGTCCACCATGTTTATTGTCTTGCAGCGTCCTCGTGAATCATATATGAAAAGTTTAACAACATACTTTTAGCATCGCAAATTTGGCTGTTGTCATGCATTGGTTTGATTGATGACCTATAGAGAGAGAGAGAATGAATATAGGAAAGGTAGGGAGGTTAACTAGACTACGTCCAGTTTGCTACCCTACATGATGACCTATAATTTTATTTAGTCATAAAATACCTGTAAGCGCTAGCAGGCTACAAAAAATCAGTTCACTATTTGTATTCAAAACTTGTTGTGGGAGCAGTGTGGACACACACCAAAAATACTTTTATGCACATTATGTTAGCTTCAGTCTTATACTTGGTTTCATTTGGAATTTGTCCCTCCTTTCCAACAGGCTACTGATAGCTTCCTACATCTTGAAAATCTGAAAGGTGTTTGAGGTGCTCATGGCTAAGAATGGCACAGACAAGCGAAGCATTTTCAGCTCCTCATCTTGCGCCTCCAACTGTGCTCACAAGCCTGACTGATGAAAATAATCTAAATATCAATATCGTGGAGAGTGAGCTCAGTCGTACCCAAAACAAGCAGCAATGTCTTTTAAGGAGAAAGATTTAAATGGCTATGTTGGCTTTCCTGTCTGCGAGGGCAGCACAGAACCATGGTGAGCAAAAGCTTACGGGAGCGGCGGCTGCGAGTGCACCGATCGTATGTAGAAGACAAGAACGATGACCACGGGTGCACTCGCAGCTCGCACTCAGCGGCTGCTGACGAGCAGTCACGGTCGGGGCTCAGACCTGTAAGGACGTGTCTTCTAGTGCCTCGGTCTCGTCTCTGAAGGATTTTCGGGCCTGCTGCAGCCCAGAACCCCACAAACTTTAGAAAGTCGGCATGTTCAGAGCAGCTGTAGTTATGTGCAAAACAGGAGCGAGTTTGGATGTTCTACTCTCAGTACCAAGCATAAAAATGGTTTGCTTAATGCAAATATTATAATGAACTATGGACACTGTCTTGCTTTGTGGTGTGTGTGTGTCACCTGTGTTTCTGAACTCAACTGATGGACACGTAGGTGGCACAACAAAGCTGTAGTGCTAGCCTGTAGGTACAGCAGGCACATTAGGACCACAGTGGTCTGGAGCCTTAGCTTACTCTAGAGCATTAGCTTGCTCTGGAGCATTAATGTGACCTAGAGAAAGTCTGACCCAACATTGAGCATGCACAAGACAAAGAAGGATGACACACAAGCGCTTCATTTTTACATATTTCTTCACTTGCGTTTCCTTTCTAGCATGATTCGAATCCGTTGGGGCCAATACTTGCCAAGTGTTACACACTTCACTTTTTTTTCTTTTTTTTTTTTTTAGGTTATTGTTTTGTAGTAGAGATAACTTGTCCTGCTGTAGGATGCTTTTTTTTTCTTGAGGAGCACACGCCGAGTGCGTGCAATGACCGCACGCTTGCCTTTCAGGTGCTACTGTGTGCCAACACCCGTCCCGCTCTGAATGACGTGACCCACCAGGAACTGCAGATCCTTGTGCAGAGGGTGGCCGACGGCGTGTGCCCAAAAATGCGTGAGGCTCTCGTGCAAGGTCACCTGCAGGTGCTCGACTCTGGACAGAGCTCACCCTGCCTCGACCTCAGGTGATAGGCCTTCCCACCATTTCAAGACGCTCTTAGTGCTTTATATGTTGTAGTACTGATTCATACTTGGCTCAGTACAGACTCGCCCAAGTGTCAGTACATTTGTTATATAGTTCTTATCTTCGGGGAACTTCATTGGAAGACATGCTGGCTGCAGTTACAGATGCATACAAACTGCTTTTAAGCATGTGTACATGCAAAGTTCTTGACGTTACAAGAACATGCATTAAACCATTATCAATAAAAGAGGAGAAGGGTTTGTTGAACACTACAGGACCAGAATAGAAAGTTGGATGAGTTATTCGAAATTTACTATTGACAACTAACAGGGCTAATCAGAGGATGACAGAGAAAATGTCACGTCACGATCTTCTTTCCTCCATCCTTGTCTAATGAGTGCTGTTGGTTGTGAAAAATGAATGCTACAGGGTTAAGAAAGAACGAGAGAAAATCATTTGGCAAGGCAACACTGCTTAATACGAGAACAGAACTACATTCGAATTAATTTGCAGTCAAACTACCGGATATATGGATCTGAAAGGATTCAGAAAATAATTCCATATATTGATAATTCAATAAAATATAATAGCCCCCAGGTGGTAAGTTACTTTGGCTATTGGTATGCTTCACCGCGTCACATGGATGTGTTTGAGTGAAGCTTATTGAAGAAAATTCATTAATTCATGTAAAGCAACAAGGCCCTATCTCCAGAAGCCATTTATATTTTGAGACAATCTCCGTGCTACTTTTTCCTCGATGGCACACAAACCCCTTCAAGTTCATTGCCTTGTTTGACCGCATGTGTATGTGCATGAGCAGCAGAAGCTCCCATAAATGAGCAGCATGATTTGACTAATGCATTAATTGAGTGTAATTGAGTGCTGACCGCATGTGTCAGCAAAAATGGGGTCATCTACTTAACATGACTTTCTCCAGCGATGCAAGAAATGATCGCTATTCCATTACCGTAAAATACCACGCGAGCACCCCTCCTTTTTTTCGAGATTTGAAATATGCATCAATGACAGAGCAAGTACCCCCCACCCTCCCCTCCCGCCATTTTCACTGTTTCATTCACTGTTTTTGAATTGGTGAATGCATGCGTACTCAATAGAGCACTTCATTAGAAGCACAGGAGTGCATTTTTTATTTTTGGTGGCTCTTCATCTGCCGTATTGAATTTTGATCTGAACCGAGCAAGGGCATCCCTTCCAAATCCTGTCGGATTATCTTTCACCTTAGTGAAGGCACTTGCTCGTGATTTTACGGTATGAACAGCAAACTTTTGGGGCCACAGCGTTGGATATATCAGAGGGCGCGATGTATGTTTTCTATATGTGCTTTGCATAGAGCTGTACTTTAGCACGAAGTATCCAAGAGGATGTTACAACTACTAGTTACACAATGTTATTCAGCATACCCGAGTTTGATGAAGCCTGGTTCCATTGCACTCATTATGCGGCTATTGTCACCTCCACTGTGCATGTTGGGTAGGATTCCCATCAAAAATTCAGCTCGGGAGCATAGATTCTAAGGTGGTTCTGGAATTGCATTTCCAGTGTAAATCATCATCAGTCAATGCTTGCATTGCACATTATGCACCGTAGCTTGTCTTTATGATACTGTTAGTTAAATCATGAAATTAGCTGTTTGAAGAAGTGCTCTTTAGTTTAAATAATGTTTAGATATGTGGAATGCGTGAAAAATAGATGCAATGCATGACAGACATTGTTAAGAAGGAAGGTTGAAGGCTAGCAAGGATTGCTTGAAACATTGCAATATTGATGTTCTCTTGCTTCAGGTATGTGCATGAGCAGCAGAAGCATTTCACTTGTTTTAATTGAGCAACATGATTTGACTAATGCATTAATTGAGTGTCCACTCTGAGCAGAATGCTCTCGACAAGTTTGAAAGTAGGAAAAGTCTGACCTCGGTTTCCACCACGCACACGAACAGCCGCATCAACGTGGAGGTGGCGAGGCGCATGTGTGAGCTTGGCACGGACTTGGTGGTGCTGGAAGGCATGGGTCGGGCGGTGCACACAAACCTGGAGGCACGCTTCTGCTGCGAAGCCATCAAGGCAGCCGTCATCAAGAACCACTGGCTGGCACAGCGCCTGGGTGGTGCCATGTTTTCCGTCGTCTTTCGCTACGAGGTGCCAGAGTCGCAAAAGGTGCGCAGTTGTTCCTTTCGCGTCCATAATTTTTTGTAATACAAAGAGTCCCTTTGACTTCTGGTGGCTGGCATTCGTCATCGTTTCACTGCCAAATGTGTCTATTGATATCGTACATAGACAACCAATGCCACCTCTTTTAGTGCCTGGCAAACGGAAAGGAAAGCAACAGGGCAGTCATTGAAACAAGTAAAACCTTTCACCACCAGGCACCGCTTACTGAACAGGGTCTTTCACTCACTGCCCGCGCATCATTTGCACAGATACCAGTTTTGTTACATAGTTTTCCAGGTTTCCTCAATCTGAGGTTTCTCGAGCTGCTGATAATGATTGGTAGAAGCATTAAGGTCTACTTGACCACTGGGCTCTTGAACTCGCTCACTATAGAAAATGAAATAATGAAAGAC
The DNA here is from genome assembly GCA_030522465.1 of Rhipicephalus appendiculatus. Lineage (NCBI taxonomy): Eukaryota > Metazoa > Arthropoda > Arachnida > Ixodida > Ixodidae > Rhipicephalus > Rhipicephalus appendiculatus. Next base: position 41,179 of record JALIZH010008990.1, on the reverse strand, counting down.
AAGACTTGGTAAAACCTGGGGTTGATGACAAAGCGCTCCACCATGGAACAAGTTCATTCAAGATATCTCGTCAAATATGAACCCACTGCAAAACAAGAAAGTGTGGTGTTTTTCTGGCTGAGATTCAAAGCATTAGGCAACAAGAAAAAATATTATTTAATGGGAGAACAAGCTATCTTTTCTCCAGCAATGTATGTAAAGAAAGCTTTGCATACATTGACCTATGATTAAAACATTCGGTGGCAATGAAGATCATAAAGTGCACAAGGAAACAATATTTTTCACAGCCTTACATACAATGGCTTACAATTAAGACGTTTGCTGACAAAAGAAAATACATATATACTGCATGAGAAAACAACTTTCTTCAAAGCCTTGCATACTTTTGCAAAAGTGGCTCCTGCGCGAAGTATTTACAGGCGTCCTGCTTGTCAGTTACCGCGTCTCCCCTTAAGCCGTGCACTGAGGGCTGGAGCAATGCTCTTTGTCCTGGTACTGAGTGGCTTTTGTCCTCGCACTGTCTACAAAAGCTTGCAAAATGTCCAATACAAAAAGGAGCTGGTTAGATTTACACAGCAAAAAAATCCACGCATCTCCACGAAGTGAATCATGATGAGTAGACGAAGCTCAGGGTATCCCATGGGTGAGTAACTGTATGTTACCCGAGCGTTGCCTCATATAATGTAAATTGAGTGACATAAAGTTACATAAAGATACATAAAGAGTCGGCGACAAAGCCAGGTCCTATGGTCCATAATGTCTACGTCGAAGTCGCCAACTTGTATAAAGGGTTTGTGCTTGTGGGTGTTTTATATTGTTGTCACAATTATGATTGATGTTCGTATATTGTAAACCTTTTTTTTTTATTCACATACACACATGTTTCGACTATAGCAAAGTTTTCTATATACCTTGACAGTGGACAGTGAGAGTCGACGACAAAGCTAGGCCCTAAGGTCCATAATGTGTACGTTGAAGTCGCCGACTAGTATAAAGGGTTGATGCTTCTAGGTGTTTTATATTCTGTCACAATTATGATTGATATTCGTCTATTGTTAAACCTTTTTTTATGTCTCACATATGTTTCAAAACATGGGAGAGCCCTTTGCCCCGCAGTGGGCTTTGTCAGGCTGATGATGATGATGTGTCAGCTGTAGGAGCATTTGGTTACTGACTGACTCTGAACCTGGGTCGGAAACTTCACCCGGGCATGATCATTAGGTGCCATCTGTGGCTTCCTAAAAAACCTTGTATGCAACGTACTTGAATTGTCATTATATGCACTCGCTGCATGCATCATCTCTTTCGATGTTTAGATGCTTCTAACAAGAGTATTGGACAGTTGCAAGTCATGCAGCTTTGATATAAGATTGCTTTGGTAGTGTGTATCAATTAACAATTTACTAATTCAGCAATGGCCTCTTAGAAGGCCACCATTCCTGATTTGTGAGGCTTTCATATCATTGCCCATAAAAGTGTTTTCTGTAGAATTTCCCGTGTTCACTTTGTCACCTGCTCATTATCTCACCGAATACTACCGCTTTCCTTTTTGTACTTCAAGTATTCATTGGGCATTCTTAAAGGAGATGTGACAGTAAAATTTTGTTTGTGACTTTTATGCTTTAATTAGTACCTTTCTGTATGATGATCCCAAAATTGAATCGTAAATGCCCTGACGTATCGTGCAATTAATGCTAGCATCATTAATTATGACCAATCTTGATGATTTCAAAATGCCTCGAAATACCCGCCTAATATCATAAGAAACTAGCACCACACGGCGCTGAAGCATCATAGCATCGCATGCGCCCAAGTTTTGGTGACATTGAGAGCGCGCCTTTTGAATCGGGGTATGGTGTGGGCGTGCATTGTAACGATGGGTATGCAGCAGTATCAGTTAATGTGTGACACAGCAGGCACGTTCTGCTGGAGAAATTTCTGCGATACACCCACTTGCAAAGCATTCATTATACTGTCAAGAGCTTGCCTCCTAAAAAAAAAAAATAGTACCTACTCGGTTTAAGAAGTAAAGCTAACATGAAAAATAAGCAGTATGGCAGCTAGAAACAACAAATTATTTATTCAACACAAATTATTGTCTTCAACGTCCATCCGTATTGCTCATAATTCTGTTTACGTCTGCCGATTCTTGCATTCCACCGGGCTCGCCTTCTTTCACCGCCCAACCACACATTCATAGAAACACACGCTGTTGACAGCCCATGCGTCTCATACCTAGCCATACATCCGTGCTGGTGTGTCTCTCCTCTCAACCTCCGGAGAGCAGCACACTCTGTGGGTGCGTAAGGCAAACAGACAGGGGACGTGAATTGCATGTGCAGGTCTACCTGGAAGCTTTTATAAACGACCTTTGGAGCTGTCTGCGACAAAAGCATTCCTTCCTGCGGTATTTGAAACGCCTGTCAGTTCTTGTTTGTCTGTCCATTCTCATTAATATTGTGTCCAACAAAGAAAAATGAGCCTTTGAATTTCCACTTCTTTCCTTCACTGGCACAAGCAGCGCTAAACTGTTTCATGAAATGCTGGCATGTAATGCATGTGGTCGTCGCTCCGAGTTATCACACACTGATGAGCACATGACAAATCATTCAAAGCGGCGCATCGAAGACGCAGCATTTGAGGCAAGTGAACCCAGACAATCGAAAGTAACGAAGTTGTTGCCAGGCATCGCCACCAGTCGGCACCACGATGACAACACTGAGATCGTCACTCATCGCTTGGGGGCCCGCTGAATGTGTCCAGGTACTGTCGATGTTGCAGCTTGCTGGACGCCGTGTTAAGCCTTTGTATGCTGTTTGCCTTCGAAGTAAAATAACATCCATGTAACGGACACAATTCTAACTTCACCAAAAAAACTTATGCATACCAAGCTGTCTAATGAAGGCCACATCTGGAACTTGAAATTTTATGTCGCTGCTCCTTTAAGCTAGCATTGATTTCCTATCCTGTCTCATACATCTTTCTCTCTCTCTCTTTTTGCATTTCAGGAGAACGCTGAGGGAGTGACCTCGGACAGCACTCCAGCCACTGCGTCGTCTCACTGACGACATACTGCATGTCTCAAAAGCTGAGACGACCTGAAACCGAGAAGCCTTGGAGAGTGATACGCGTGTTTTGTTTTGTTTGCACGGCCTTTTTTTTCCCTCCCAATCCTAGGACAGCCAGACAAAACAAAACAAAAAGTGAGAGATGTGTGCTCACTGGACTTCGTGGTGCTTGTGCGCACTTTTCTTGTTGTAGCCCAGTTTGTGTACGTCTCAGATCTTGTATATACGCCATGTACAGAATGGACAGCACTTGTTTGTACATAGGAGAGACTAGACAAACGAAGCCGTCTCCGGCTGATGTATTCTGTAAAAGTTTTTAATGCAGGGGCACCAACTGCACCCTTCAAATAAAGCTCGAAGAAAGTGGAGCTTGTGTTGATGTTTTTATTTGTGCACATTGTTTTGCAGTGGCATGCTTTTTTAAGTTATCCAATGGGAAACAACTCTGTAAACCCTCCACATTTGCCCAGCAAATCAGTAAACTAAGACATTTACGAATCACACTATCTTTATGGAGAATGTGTAGGACAGAAGACTGGAATGAGAGTTTTTGTACTTGATACTTGATGGATGCACTGATTATGCAATAAAGAGATCCCTGCAACACTTCATGAAAATAGTCGGAAAACACTGCCAATTTGTAGTGAAGGCTCCTGCAAACATTTGAGCCAAATATTGTTGCAATGGACATTGAGACAAAATTTTGCATTCCCTTTTATGAAAGCCCAAAATTGCTAGTGCTAACCTCTGTAAACTGAGCAGCAAGCGGAATTTACCACACGATAGGTAGGACTGACAATGGGCATTGGTCAATTTCACAATTACGAAAGCATCCTGTTAGTATTGTTTGTTTCAAAATCAATCAATAAAAAATATCTTTCTCTCTTCAAGAACACCAAAAATTTAACCCATTTTCGTACTTCCAGTCTCAATCGACAGTCATCAACTTAATGTTTTACTTTCTCTAACATTTGTGTAAGACTGCACCCGGCATACTACTCGTGCTATTTCTATCACTGTACGTGCCCGAGTTGGCCACATTTATCATACTGAGCTTGTCACGACAGTACTTACTGATGCGCTTGGCACACTTGCTGGTGTGCACTAGCTCTCTCCTGCATGCCTCGTGAGCTAGACTTCTTTGTAAAGATTGCTTGGTGTTTAGCTAATTGAAACTGAATAAAGACCTGCTATTTGGATGTGGCTGCTATGTACCATGTTAAAGTGACACTGGACAGAGCTTGTGCACACTATGTTCTAACAGAGGTCGGCCACACTTTAGCATTACAGTTGTGCCTCTTGTACTACAAAGGTACTATCAGCGTCAAATGCGAACAGCGACAAGTATTAGCAATGGTAGAGTGCACACCGTCCAGTCATCATTACCGACAGGTGCGCACATCAGGATTGGTAGCACTGCGCTATCACCCTACTGTGCGATATTTTCGCTCCTGTTTTAGTTCTAATATGGTGATAATGGTGGCCAGCATGGGCGTGCAGAGCACTTCTGGTCGTATCAATTTTATTTTCATTTATTTTTGCTTCCTTTCTTTGAAATATCAGAACTCGAATAAAAGCGAAAATATTGCACTACAGTGGGACGGCGCTATGCAGCCAAACCGGATGTGCGTGCTGTCAGTAGTGATGACTGGACGATGCGCACTATGTATACCATTGCTAATACTTGCCACTGTTCGCATTTCATTTGACATCGATAGCGCTGTGGCTGCCACAGGGTGCTGGCACTGTAGTTGCCTGAACCAGACCTGGCAGCCAACAACAACAAAAAAAGTGCGAGAATGCTCAAGGCCATGATGCACGCTGACGTAGGTTCTTGTTCCGCACTGTAGGCTTGTGCGAATATTCGAACGAATATTGCAGTATTCGAATTGGCTTCGATTCGAATTTAAATTATTGAAAATTTCGAAGTATTCGAAACGAACGAATAGATGCATATTAGTCCGCATGTAACCCCCTGTAAAGGTGGTTTCACTGCACATATGTGGTGCTAAGCCGTGAAAACACGTATCCAGGGGAAATTCGCACCGTCGCGAAGCCCCGCTTTGCGGTTAAATGAAGACATTACCCTCAAATCGATTCATTTTTTAAATTTAAAAGCTTGTTACACCAGCTTATATGCTCCAAGTATAGTAAATTTTAAAACGTAACATATTTTACATATCACTTTCATTCCACCAAAAGTCAAATCCTGCTACTATTCAAAGTCGTTTCCAGTTCCTTTGAACCAAAAAGAATGGCATTTGTACAGGGCTTGTTTCATTCTTTAAAAGATATTGTGCAGGTTAGTTAGGTCATGACAAATATGCCCATTTTTCTTCACAATATGTGATATATACTATCTGAATTTGATTCTAAATTATTCGACCAAAATCACTATTCACTCCGAATTCGCTTCGAACCTAAAATTCACTATTTGCGCACGCCTACTTCACTGTCATCCCCCCTTTGCGTGGCTTCAAGCACGCCTGTCAGGATGAACGAAGGGACGATGCGCTCGGAGCATGCGACAAGATCCTTGTGACAAGCTCTTTGTCGCATGCGACAACTCCATTCATACTTGGGAGATTGAAAATATTTGTGGCACGAGAATCGTTAGATAATAAACTCCTGCAGTGAGGTCATTTCATAATTACTTGGAGAGGTGTTCCAGGGCTTCTTTATGTCACTGGAGTTGTTTCCTAGCGATTTGTTATCAAGTAGCCTCAGAGTCGGTCTCTGCCACACAGTGGTACATTGTCACAAGCACGCAGCCATTACGACATGCAAGTACACTCAAACCTTGACATAATAATAATCATGGATATAGTGAAGTAAGTGAATAGGCATGAAGTAGGTAGTGTTACGAATATATGTTTGTAATGAATTTTTGGATATAGCAAAGCAATTTTCATGTCAGATGTGACGTCACTATATTGATTTATGTGTGTGAAAGGGTGGAAACGGTCTGCGCACTTGCTAATGTCAGAAAAATTAGTTCTACATGAAGACTGCTTGTTTAATTGGCTTATTCTTACTGTTGAAAAATTAGCAAGACAGTTGGTGAAGCAAAAGAGGCGATACTTTAAAGTGACCATTCAGCCACCGCGATGATCTAGTGGTTATGGTGCTTGACTGGCAACCTGAAGGTCATGGGATCGAATCCCAGCTGCAGAGGCTGCATTTCGATGGAAGTGAAATGCTAGAGGTCCGTGTACTTAAATTTTGGTGCACGTTATTAAAGAACACCAGATGGACGAAATTTAGAGAGCCCTTCTCCACAGCATCCCTGATAATCATATCATAGTTTTGAGACGTAGAACCCCAACATTTATTATACTATTAGAGAGACCATTCATGAAGATTTCAATGCTTACAAGTACTAGCAGGACTGCAAAGTTGCAATGCCCTGCTGGAATGACCTGCTTTATTTCTGTAGCTTTATTTACAGCTGCTGAACACATTGCAGAAGACTCAGTCATGAGTTGCACACCATGAAAACAGCTCTCAGACTAGCCGATAAAACTAGCAAACCGAGATGTGGCCAACCACAGTTGATGGGCACAGAATAACAGTAGTGGCAGACCTTTTCAAGTTGCTCGATGCCACAAAATCAAACACAGCTGCTCCAATTTCAATGGTCTTTATTTACATACACTCGCCTTGCAAAATACAAACTAGATCACAGAACATCATCTTTGTCTTATTTTCTCCATGCCAAGAAAGACTTTTACAACAGAAAAGTGTTCTCAATGAGGCATGAATACGTATGGCACCATGAGGCCCCATTTATAAGGTAAAGCACACAGCAGGGGCATCTGTACAGCATATCACAATGTCATTAGTACACGATTTTCCCCTCTACAGAATATTGCAAAGACCCTTTACGTCTTATTTGGATCATGTTTAGTGTACAGTGAACCAATACTTGTGCATGAAACGCTACACAAGAGTAGACAATGCTGGTACAACAAGTAGTTTCCGTTAAGTTCACAACTGCACTGTAACCGACAGATGCAAGAATTCTGTTGACAGGAACACGACAACAAATCTTGGGTCATTCAACTCATTCTTGTCCCTAAATGTCACCCCTGCTGAAGGCACCGCAGTTCTGACAACATGTCTAAACACTGAATGTTTCGGACAACCATCTTCTACGTGATGGCTCGCCCAGTCATCACACGAAGGCATGTATCATAAATGTCCAACATCTTTTCTTGTGGAAGAGTTAAATAAGGTACAAATAGTATGTGCGAATGTGCGACATGAACCCTAGCCAGGAATATCTGGATGAACAAGGCTGTGTGTTGTATATATATTGAAGAAACTGGATTCTAACAAAAACTGGGCTACCTTTCAATAAAGGTTGCATTAAATGGAAATAAGAGTCATGCTTCGCGATGCACATCAATGCCCTCTATACAGAGTTCATTTACTTAGGCTTATGTGCAGATTGTTAAGTCAAAAAGGCAAGAATGTTTCAGGTGACGAGTGCGGCTAGTTGAGTGGGTTGGTTTATATAAAACTGAACAGTGATTGTTGAACATCTTAAAGCTGTGCTAACTGCAAGCATAAATGACCACATATCAGTCCCGTGCACATCAAACCAGAGCTCTTCGATCATATCACTTGTGAAACTGTGTTCCAAATCCTGGACATGCCCGCAGCCGATTCTGCAGGGGCCTGCAGACAGTTCTGAGAGCAGCAATACAAAACGCAAGTTTGGGAGGATGCTACTACAATAATGTGAACCAAGTGGTTGGAAAGACCTGCGGTTGAAGCCTAGGCAGAAGAACTTTAAAGGCACACAATCTATAATCTTATCTCACTCTTACTCTACAATGAGTTTTCCCTAGCCATCTAATACCCATTGGGCAAATTTAGCAATGCTTTGAGCGAGTACACTTCACCACAGTTGAGTGTCACGTTGGTGGCATGGTGGTAGCTAGGTAAAAAAAAAAGTGTCGTAAGGATATGATGGCAGTGCCGATTTGCATATCAGCCTGCACCTTGTGTGTTTGTTATTCTAGGCAATATTTGCAAAAAGCAACCCAATCATCTGTCACGGGCAAAGAGAATGTGCCACTGCATCCAACAGCCAAATGGTTTCCAACGGCCGCTGCAGATTTAAAATCTTTTAGAAGTGCCAAGAATGATCGAGAATCTGTGTTCTTAAAAATAAGACTGCTTACATTGACGGAGAAAAACAATGTATTCAGTGAGGGTGCTCAGAACATTTGGAATCGTCTAATCTGGTTTCTGAAGTAGTGCCAACTATGTAGCGAGTATTTTGCTTTTGGAGAATTGCTATTGAAGCTACAAGTTCTGATTCGGCGAAGTGATTTCAGTGAATGCACCATCGTACATTGAATGCTACTAAGTATGTAACAGCCGGCAAATGACACCAACCGCAAAGTGTACTCGCTGAAAGCGACACAAAATTTACCCATCCAGCACAGTTAGCGCACCGAAGCCTTTCAAAAAAGGAAGAGATGGTCTGGTCATGCATAACCAGCAGAAAGACTGTCGGGACATCCAAAAGAAAAAATATGCACATACACAACTGCACAGCATTTGTGCCACCATTTGTCCAGTGTACATCCTTCCCCTGTTCTATGGGTCTTTGATCCGACAGAGTAATTTAAAAAACTCGCCTGCGGTCATTCTCAACGCAACGGCAGCACCCTTATCCTTAATAGCTAGAATCAATTACACGCTTAGTCTATCCTGCCATCCACATCATGCAAAACTGTGCAAGTGATGTTTCAAACTGTTAAGAATCTAATATCTGGCATGCAAGAAGCAAAAGTAGAAGTGCACTGAAGTTGAACGAAATTCCAGTATCATCCCGTTCGAGCCGTGCACCACGTTTAGTAAAATAACCAAGATGGCAGATGTGAAAAAGAAACTGCCAGTCATCTGCTCTTCAATTGCCAAGACTCACAGTGGTATTCAATAGAATATAATTCAACAGAATTTTAATCAATCAGATGTTGTTTCAAGAATGAGAGATTTGAACATAGAGCTTACTATGGGAATAGCCCCTTTTGTGAGAAGGACGATTGAAAGCGAAGGAGCGTAAAAATCTTGCCATTGTCCCTCAATACATGTAGACACTTTTCGTAACTGTGCCAGCCAGTGAATGAGCAGGATGTGTAAGGCCATTACAGGTCATGTGACCATGACAACAAAAACAGCAGAAACGAAAGGAACATCACATGACTAGATGCATGAAGTAAATCGTGGAATGTGCAACTGGTTACGTACAGTGCATATTCAACGAAATATCTCTAAACGAAAATCTGTGCTTTTAACTTTTTCTTTCCAACCATGAAATTTTTTAGTTCATTGCCTTAAGCATTTCCTTTTGGCAACAGCCTGGTTTGTTGATGATAAAATTGGGAAATGGCATAGTGTGTATGCTTTGCCAATTGATGCAACACAATTCTGCAGACAGGTAGAGTGGCATTGCCTGATTGGCAGCACATATAATATAAACTGTGTACAGTAGCAGTGTGCACTCATTTTTACCTGCCATCTATTGCTGACACCAGTCAAACTGCGCGTGCGAACTTGTTTTCCTCAAATGCCAAGCTACGCAGATAACGAGAGTTAAAATTTTTTTCTAGATACACAGAACAAGCATACACCAGTATTGTAATTGTATTTTAGATGACAGACAAAATACGATAGTGTAATAAAAGCTTGACAGCCGGTATACACAGAATAAGGTGCAATCTTTTCTATTTGTTTTTTTTTATTACTGCCATGATTAATTTTCTGTTGATTATACACAGGTCACTGTGATAAGGTGGCATAGAATCTTACCATTTACATCCTTTCGAAAAGTAACCGATTTTTACCGCACGATACATAACGCCAGCAATGTAAACGTGGCAAGCAGAATTAAAAGAAACAGAGTTTCGCATCAGTCAAAAAATGAGCCTAGGAGCAGTTGAAAGACCAAACATATTTGCTTAGGTTGTAGCATGCTTTCATGCATGAAAATAATTTCTCATTAACTCCCTTGGCAAGTGGAAAATCAATATACAACAAATGATATCCTCCCTACCCCAAGAACCCACCTAACAAAAAAAAAGAAAACAAAATACTGGTGGAATATGCTCCTGGCTAAAGTTGCCTTTTAATGTGGGTGTGTGATGCCTTTTAAACGTGGCAAAAAGAAAAAGAAAATGACACAAATTCATGTTCAGTACGCAGCAATTTCAAACACTGGTCTGCTCAACCATAGCACTGGAATGCAAGTTGTGGAAGAAGGAGCAGAAGTGTTGCAGAGGATTCGAATGTTTAATCCTTGACTGGGAATAACACCCCCCAGTACACCAGACTTGCCGAGTTTGTTCAAGTGGTGGGTTTCACCATCATATACAACCCACAAATTCGCAAAAAGGCATAGCAGGACTCTTCTAAAGGTAGTTACTTGAGGTGGCTTGTAGAATGCCGCCACACCATCTTTCGCAAACCAAGCAAGCCTTAATACACAGTTGCAAGTAAACTTACACATATGGCATGGTAACTGAATACTCAAAGAAATCTAACGCTACTGCTCAAATAAAATACTTTGGTTTAAAGTGGTATATTCACTCAAGTTTCTAAGCTGATGTTGAAGGTTCGGGTGAGTTAGTAGCGTGTGATAACGTTAGACATTTTTGTGCTTGTCTACCCTGTGTGTGAAAACATCCCTACGCTTCACTGTGCTCCAATGCAATGTACAACTTTGGTGCACATGCTGAGAACATCAAGAAATCAATACAATGACATGTTGAGATATTCGAGACTGCCCATCAACTTCACACGTTAACATTCATAGACATGGTGCGTTTTAGTGAAACATGTCGAAGCATGGGAATCGGGAAGTCCAATAAATATAATTTTAAAAAATTTTTGCAAGCTTTGAAATGGAAGCACTGTAACAAATGCATCCACACAGTTTTGCTCAGTGTCATGTATCTTGAACTTTATAACTAAAATTTCGTGGTAGTCACGGCTGCTGGGGTACTTCGATGTTCTCCTACCACTTGTCCCAATGTCCTTGGAGCCTTGTCAAAGAGTCACGTTGTGTACATAATGTGACCTTGACTGTGCAAGTTTAGCTGAGAATCTTCTGCTTACGAATGAACTAACCCTCTCGGACCATCAAGGGTACAGACAAGCTTGGCATTTCTACAGTTGTCAGTTTCACCTGTGCGAATAATTTCAAGCCCAATCATGCATACGTCATTTACGCATACACATTAGCAGCAGGCTTTCAACAGCTTGCCAGCCAGTGGCAAATTTCCTTCCTTGTGAAAGCTGTTAGACTAAAAAAAGTGGCACGTGTCAGCTGTTGGCTGTGAACCTTTTTTAAGTATAGGTAGTTGGTTTAGTGCAGAGTCAACGAGAGTCCATGGTTGCAGCAAGAAAACAATTTCAGTCAAATGTTTATGAAGTGTACCCATGAAATATCTGCGTAACAGAGGCTAAAATTTTAGTTTGGTTCTACAAGTTGGCATCGTTGTTGCGTGAGGTAGAGCATATCATAGCTGCCAGATCACCAAAAGATTGCCATCGTCAATAGAGCTCACATTTGCATACCAAGATAGCCGTGAGGTTATGGCCAGATTAACAATAAATCTTTTCAATGCTCCCTCAGCACCATCGGCATTGGAGGGAAGTTTTCTGTGCTTCGGAAACAACAATGTTCATGTACAACAGAATCATACAAGCTCATTTTAAAAAACAAATATCATAATAAGCTAAGCATTCATGCATTGCTCATAGATATTACCCTTTCATTTATATGCAAGCCTTTTTCAGTCGTCAGTGAGCACCAAAAATTCCACCATTGGCTGCTTCTCGTAACTTCACTGATAATCAAACAGGCAAAGAATGCGCAGAAGACTATGTCCAAATGCTTAATCAAAAAGTCCAAAAAACTGGGCAGTAAAAAATTGCTCAGTGAGTCTAGCCATATACTTTCTAAATGGGCTCAGCCCTAGGCTAGGTGCAAGTGAAGCTGACTGTAAAAAAAACTCTTAAGTCATTTTTTTTTATGAAATCATAAAACTTGGCAAGTATACAGCAGCTAGAGAAGACAGTGAGAGAGAATCACTTGGCCACAATCAAATGCACAGGACAGTTCACATCATGGGAGGTCCTCTATGCTTCTGCCACCATGACCATCTTCTCGAACCAAAACTTTTCCCCCCCTTGTGTTGTATCCTTTGATGTTAATATTAAGTACATCAACTGATAGTGTGGAATGAGTGCCAATGTTTTCTTTTGTTTTGTTTTAGTTCGTCAACGATATAGAATGCAAGCATATCATGAACCGACTACACGCCATAAGTTGTTGCAGGCAGTGCCTAGACGTGCCACAAATATTTTCATTTTCCCTATCACAGTTAAATTTTTTTGTCCACACCGTCAACATTTTCTGCTGAGATGTGGCAACATGATATGACACTGGTCACTAAAACACCTGCTATTCCATACCTGCCCATGCACAAGGAAATGTAAGGAATAGAAATGGCAGCAGTGGGCTTCACAGTGTATGCCGAGTCCTTTAAAAATGAGTGACGTGAGGAATTGATGCAAGAATCGAGAGTGGTGTAACCATTTCAATTCGTGTTGACGACTACTCATGGAGATGGAGCATGTGTGAAGGGGACGGTAACGTTACGATAAAGGTCGTGACTGCCAGCAGAAGGTATAGCGCGAGGAATCAAGAACACAACACAATTGGCATTTTGACAGATGCGGCTTATAACAAAGTAAAGTGATTCAAAACAGCTTAAAAAAAAGGAGGGCAAAGACCCAAGGGTCACATTAAAAGCTGTAGTCAGCAGAGAGAGAGGAACATGGCACTAGAGGGTTTCATGAGCAGGTCTTTGGCCAAAACTGTGGGTGGGTAAAGATATGTCCACGTAGCGGGCATTTCAGCTGCCACCTTTGCACAGGTCTACAAATTTCCCCACAGCATAAAACAATTGGGACCATGACGTGGGCTACAAAGGCAAGCATAGGAAATACCGATGTGGAAAAAAAATGAAATGCTGGCAGTCCTCATCTGCTGTGCAATGCAGGAACTAGACATGAAAGGCTGGCAAGTCTGCAGAGTATTTCAGGAAACTACTGGCTGAGTGGGCAAGAATGGGGACCATAATATCAGTCTGCACTGTGTCTGCGTGCACACACTGTTGCTCTTGCAGAAAGAGTCATCAGCTTTATTCGGTGGAAGCCTCTTCTAGGCAACACTGAAAGCACATGCCACAGCTTCTCTACGAGAAGAAACCGACTGCATGCATTGCAGTGCACGAACAGTCTCATCAAATTAGAGCCAGGCAAGGTTAAATTAGGTGCAGTACAAAAAGTCCTTGGCATCATGGCTTGCTTCAAGAACCAACAAGACATGACAGCTTTTTACGCCTTTTGCTACAGCCTTCACTCAGCTCACTAACAGCAGCCAGCTACTTAAATGACAGGGCAAATGGAGCTTGTGGTTGCACTTGTCTATGCTAGTCATGTTTACAAGCTGAAAGCAGAAGATGCACGTGGCAGTAACAAGTTCAAGCTGGTGGCAGGTGACACTGCACGAGGGTCCGATTTTGAGCATAACAAGCAGACCAACATAAAACACAACAGCAATTTTTTAGCAAACTCTACATTTCTCTCTGCAGCACAATTCAGCTTTTCACTAGCTGTGAGATGTGGCAACCGAAAAGCTGTCACAGCGATACCCGCAAGTTACATGTCTTCTTTGGTATGGCAGGTTTCCAGCTTGAAAGAATGGGTCTGTGCAACAGTGGCAAGAGCGGCAACAAAACACAACAGGACCACAACAGTCGCATGACTGCCGGTCGACTGAGATAGAAGATGAAGCAGTGGTTCTGAACTAAATGGGCGAATGACTGAGGCAGAAAGCCATCGCAATGTAACTGTCAGAAGGTCAGCAGTTGAACACGGAAGTGATGCAGCCCACCTAGTGCATTCTTCTCATTTCATGAAACGTCCGAACTGTACACTCTGGACAATGCAACACGCCGAGAGGTGATGCTTCTCAACATCAAGCAATGTGGTTCAACACACAGATGCACTAGAAACGAGCTGCCAGGTAGGCCCACGTCAGCCTACACTGCCAATATCGGAGCATTTTACAAGTTTTGTAGTGTGCACATAGCAGCTAGAGACTTTCGTGATAATACTTGAACACAGTATCAAAGTTTTCGGTGACACGACACAATTTAGCACTTGTTTTCTGTGCATTGCCGCAATCACTGCAATCAAGTGATGTGGCCAACTTTCCTAGGATCACATAGCTGTGCAGGCAAGCAATGGCTGCACGCCACAACTTCCCAGCAGGAACAAGCTGCGGAGACTGCAATCTGGAACTTGACGATTGTGAATTGGTTATGCATGTCCCGACCTCTTCACGTACGTCCTAAATCGTCCTCCATGTGGCCAACAGCGAGGGGGTCACCTTCGTGCAGCTATAACCCGCTCCCGACAGGAGGCACGCAGCTGCTCAATGTGTGCTCGTTTTAGTGACTTGGGCTCCTTGAAGATGGCCTGCGTTCACAAACAAAGAAAAGTGATCCCAATGTTATCAACGATTAGAAAACTAAAGGTGGTCAAGCAAGAGACGATTTAGACTTGCTGATTTATACGAATACAATTGGCTCAAGAAACTTTAACTGCAGAGTTTCCAAAAGATTTTAATCAAATGTCCTACACAAAGCAGTTTTCAAATAATTTAGACATCTCACTTCCAAAGACAGTGCGGTGTCAAAATAAATACTTCTGCAGAAAGAAGCTTATGAATATGAGTCTTGCATAGTTATTAGACAAATATAATAGTGTGTGGCTGATTAAGTTGTCAACAAGAATATCTAAAAGCATGTGATGACTGCTAAATTGTGGACATTTCCTGCAGTTTTCCTTCTTTTTGTGCACGTGTGCCGTGCATGCATGCACACACACACGTGTGCACACGTGTATGCACACAAGTACACTGGTGCATGGAGATGTGTACACACGCTAAACTCTATTGTAACTAAACGGTTGTCGTGCTCGGCTGCTGACCCGCAGGTCGCGGGATTCGATCCCGGCCGCGGCGGTCGCATTTCGATGGAGGTGAAATGGTAGAGGCCCGTGTACTGTGCGATGTCAGTGCACGTTAAAGAACACCAGATGGTCAAAATTTCCGGAGCCCTCCACTAAGGCGTCTCTCATAATCACATCGTGGTTTTGGGACGTAAAACCCCACATATTATTATTTAACTAAACGGTTGTCAGTCATATGGTGACACCGCAAGCTGTGCCCAACATGAGTGATAGCAAACAGGCAATGAGCAAGATACTACAATTCAGCCCTTGTATAACATCAGTGTTGCGAGACCACAGCATTCCCAAGGTTCTGTCCTCGGCCCTCTTCTATTCCTAACACATACCAACAACAGAAATGGAACTGAAACTATCCACAAAGCTATTACAGCTGGTTATTTACAGGGCTATCAGCCTTGCCATTTTTTTTTTCTCTTCAAAATATCCACGACATTAAGTCAACTTTTGAGAAAAAGAAACAAATAAAAGCTCGAAAGGTCATGCCAACACTCCTTTACAGGGGCCATGACACGGTCACCCAACAATTCGTAGTTTTCAGTGAAAACTAGAAGCAGAGGGTCTATTATGCCTATACTGATATGGAAAGTGGGCTGCAAAAGAATATTTCAGTGCAAAACAAGCCCTAGAAGTCGCCGGCTACAAACCCCGCCCACCACCAGCTCTGCCATTTTGCCATGGTGCATGTGCTGGAAGGAGCGGAGCCGTCGTCTTCTACCAAAGTTTCAGCTGCTGGAAACCGTTCTGTTTCAGTGCCAAGCGGAAGAAAGCTAACATATCTCGATTTCACGTGCAGCTGACCACAGGAACATAATCTTTAGCTGGAATGCAGACGCTTGCACAGCTAGCTGCTTGTTACATCTTGGCTCGCAAGTGCGCCAGTGTTGCTGGACTCTCAGGTTGCTCGCGCGTTTATAAAAATATTCAATTATAAATTAAGTGCCTGAACAAATGCACTAAAACTTTGCCAGCTTATTTGTGAATGCACAAGGATTAACCCACATAATGCAGATTATGATGGAGAGTTGGGTGTCCTGGCCCCTTCAAGTGGTTGTGACAAAGGGCGTAGAGGACTCGGATAGAATGGACCCTGACCTTGAGGAAAGCATGGCAGTCGGTGACTTGAGGCCCCGAGGCAGCCTCTTTGAAGGCCGCCATGATTTCGCCCAGGCCGCGTGCCGCCAGGATCTTCTCCTGGCCTTGGGCGACCAGAGTGATGGCCACCCGGAAGAGCACCTTGGACCCTTCCAGAAACAGACTGTCCCATATCCTCAGCACTGTCTGCAGGGTCACAAGGGAAACATTTGCTGGGTGTCAGGTTCAGGCTTGAGACATACCGAACGATTGTCATTCGTGAAGTGATTTGTCTTGCAGGTCTAACACCAAAGATAAAAAAGCAGGGAGTTACAAGCACTGCAGGGAAGAACTCCACATTAATTTTCGATTATTATAAAATGTTTTTTAAATGTCATGCATGCACTTCTTTCGCCCTTAGCGCTCAAACTGAAGGGTGAAAAAAACAAAGAACGAGAAGTGGCCGACTAACATGGATGCGATCAAACACTGATTATAAAGCCTCATTAAAAAGGCAACCCTCATCTAATCATTCAATGCATTGCAAAGACTGCACGTGCAAACCACTGCTGTTTGACCCCAAGGTTTATTGATGATGAGACTACGCCGGAGATAACCGAAGCATTCTACATTCACGAGTCTGGTGAGATGCGTGCTATGAGGCCTTCAGTGAATCTTTATTAATCAGATATAGTAGTTTATCTGGCCAAGAATGTATAGCTTGTGTATTGATGCTGTGCTTATATATTTTAGCTTTTCAGTTATTACTAAACCCAGGTGTTATATGGCGCCTGTGTTGTCCCCCTTGTTCTCGTCATTTGTATTTTGCGCCCTTCAGTTTGAGCACAGATTTCCAACTCTCCCAATATTCAGTACAGTTAACCCTTATTGCAACGTGGATGGTGGAGATGAGAATCACATTTGCGAAACTGCAGTTGGCAGCAGAATGGCACGGCTACCGAGCCTGGATGGACTACGAAACACTCACAGCACAACAGCGTCGGTGGCTTTATTGTAAACACCATCCTAATTGCAGGCTGCAAAAACCTCACTATATTGAATCACAGCTAAGAACAAAAATACCTCTGTCATATCCTATACCTATTGTTTGCTGACACGGGTACACATTTCTCCACAAGCTTTATGCAAACAGACAGGATTATGATGTAAGACGCTAATGACTACATAAACGTATTAGACATCTCAAGTAGGCAGTGAATAAACACACACACTATTTACGAACAGGGTAAGCTGTCTGGTCTTTCGACACCAGAAGGCAAAATGCAACTGGTTCACAGCAAGTGACTTGTTGCGCTGCTTCCACCAGTAACACTTGCCAACTTAAACGACAATGGAATACCAAGACGTAACATGATTTTCATGCTCTACTACCTACTCCATGACATTACACTTAAGATTGGCCATACAATGGAGTCACCGCTCAGTGCCCCCAGCAGTTGTAAGAGAGGTAGAAAAGTGAGCAACAGCCTGCGCTGTCCTGAACTCGTTGTAAGTTGGCACCAGTCCTGTCTTTTCTTGTCCTCGCTCCTTTGTGCCTCCAAATTTTTTTTTTTTTCAGACCATGCACCAACTAGCCCAAGAACGCGTTTTAGTCTGAACTCGTGTTTGTATAAGTAGGCCCCATATACTGTGGGAATCAGCATAATTGGAACTTCAGTGAGCTGGCCAGACGAAATGGTGCGTCACAATTAGAAACATGCAGCATGGCAACGAATGGGTTCCATAAGGATCATTGTGTGGTATACCTCGCAGGACTAAGGTAAGCTTGATTAAAAGGCGATACTCTCGATCGATCACTTCCAGCGATACCACTACCTTTGCTAGGTTTTGCAAGACTTTCCACTAGACCCCATCATAACAACAGCCAAAGGCATTCCTGACACTTCGAAGAGGGTAAGCTTGGCCAGAAACTCTGTTGGCCATACGAGCACTGACTCCAGTGCCGTGTCGTGTGAAGCCTAACAAAGCTGGTTCTACCCCTGATAGTGACGCCTTCTACTCAACAAGACAGCTGACCACCACCACCCTAAATTGCAGATAGTCAAGGAAAGCCTCGAAGAGTGCAGGCCAGCTGGTGATTCCTAAATGGAATAAAGATCTGTAAAAGGTACAGGGCGAAGGCAAGGGACAGCACTTGCCTAAATACTGTTTTTTGTCATCCTTTATCCAAGTTATTAAAGAAAGCCGATGGTTGCCCCCCCAAATCACGGATATGCAGGCAAAGACAGTGTCACTGGAAAAGCTTAAGGCTTTTGAACCGCAATATAACGAATCATGCGCTGCCCAAGAGGAAGACTGAAGGCAATAAATTGAAACTTCTGCTAGCGCAAGTGGTCATATGGTTGAGTTGCATGCAGTATTTCCAAACGCTTATTCTATACTACCACAATGTGCTGGACCTCCATTTTTTTTCAGGTTCACACGTAACGTTTGCCCGTTATGAAGAGGCCTCTCTTCGCCAGCGCAGCATCAAGCTGCAGTCGCCGGATCTCAGGTTGAAGAAAATTCATTTTTTCCGTGTAATTGAAATTAGTTTCTTTGTTCAGCCATAATATTCAAACATTCTTCTGGCAATTCCTGCACAAGAATAATCCTTCAATGATTCAATGACCACGCTAAGCTTAAGAGGGTTAATTTCAATTTAACAAAGTTTCAATATATCATAAAAAATTTCTCATTTTACTGGCTTCGTTATATTGAGGTTTAACTGCACTACTACTACCATATTGACACTCCTCATGTGTAACCCACTCCTGCATAAGGCCTCGTACTAGAGGCCCACATTACATCTGAAAATACACAAATAACTAAGTGCCTAAATTTCCTGGGAAGTACCGTATTTTCCGGAGTATAAGTCGCACCTTTGTGTAAGATGCACCCCCCTACTTTTCATGACATTCGCAGAAAAAAATGATTATATAAGATGCACCTATTTTTAAATCGGTCAGCATGATAACACACCATGATACAGAGTACTTTCATAGCGAACTGCGTAGTCCCGCACAGCACGGAATATCCGTAACCAGCAGTACAAAACTTGTAAGTACAGTAAAAGCTCGTTAATTCGAACTCGATTAATTCAAACTGATGCCCTGGTCCCAACACAGCCCTATATATTTCTATGGGGGGGAAAAGCTCCCGATAATTCGAACGCGTCGGTATCTACAATGGTTAATTTGAACTGGGAGCCCCCTGGCTTTCGTCCCTCCTCACAGAACTCGGCCCAGAATGATCACCCAAATTACTCATTACTTTCATCTGTGTAAAACAAGTGTAGTGGTTGATTTCCATGTATGCTTTTATGGTTGTAAATGTCGTCTGTCTGTTGCTAATGCTGTATGGGTGGCACGGCCCAGTCAGGCAATGTTTGCCTTTAGCCGTGTCCCCTAGGACAATTTCAATTATGTTCTAAATAAACTAAGAACGAAAGACATTAAATTTTTGATTGCGTGAACGCTGCCATGGAAATGAACGTGTTTTGGAGCACAAATAGCTTCGTATATTTTGGCATTAAGGCTAACTGCTCACGTGAACACAAGTCGCTGCTTGTTTCTGGCGTCTCACGGGCTGATCAATAAATTCTGTTTTCTGTTACAGCATGAATTTAATTTACGAAATTGCCTGCCACAAACGTGTAGTATCACCTAATTTGCGGGAGCGAGTCCAGAGGTGGCTTCTCTGGGTTCTCCCCGCACAGTGTGGCGCGATGTCTTTTCATTCTAGTGCCTGCTCGCTAATTCGAACTCTACTTAATTCAAACAATTTCATGGTCCTCTTCGAGTTCGAATTTTAATGAACTTATACTGTAATGTTGTCCTAAGGCACAGAAAACCAATATTTATTGCACTTCACTCAAAGCCACATCCTCCGGTGTGCTGTCAAAAGTTCTGCCGCTTCGGTAGGCAGCATCGCTGGGTTGCCGTTGTTGGCCTCTGAGTGAATAACTCTTTCACACGGCGTTGTAAGCACCTTGAAGGACATCGCTGGTGTTGGCTCTAAGGCAATGTGAGGCTTGGTGGGAACACGTAAACAACTATCGCGCCGTACGGTTAACACTGAAACCACTGCCCTATCAGCTGTAACACACACATACAAAAGGGAAATGGCGATGGGAAGCGAGAAGCTGCGACTACTGCTGGATTGCCGAGAAGTCTCACATGAAAAATGATGATGATGATGATAACGAGGTGGTGCTTTCGTTTTTGTAACTGGTAGATCGTGGGCTCTACAACGTCACGATAAAACACTGCGGTTGGTTGGTCAAAGTTCACTAATGTCCTGAGAGACGCGACTTGCGCACAGTGGGGTGCCCTTTTTTATTTATTGCATCAGTTCCAAGGGTTTAATACTTTAGGAAGAAACAATTCGAACAGCAAAATAGTGCACATGATGGTGGCAGCCTTTATTGTGGCCATAATCTCCGCGGCAGCCGCGCTGCTTTACCGGCATAACAAGATTAAATATCTTTTTACGAAGGCTGTCACACACAGTTGATCATTCTCGCGAATAAAATATGGGCATATTGGTCCCTCGAGATCGCACAACATTTGTAAGTATGAGGATGCAACCGAGAAAATTTTAGAAAAAAAGGTGCGCCTTATACACCGGGAGATATGGTATTAGCATGAAGCTAATACGCACTGATAATGAACATATGATATTACAGACATCCTTTATGGCCTCCAATATGACTTCATTAAAAGAATGCTTGCTTCTATTAGTACTACATCGTACGAAAGGCACTGTTCTTCGAAGTGCTGCTGCTGTCGCACCCACCTCGATTGGCAGCACTTCGGCGAAGAGGCAGACGAACCACTTGGTGGTCATGATCGCCCAGGACACCTCGTACTTGGCCAGGTGTGCGTGCACCTGAGGCATCCGCTCTCTGCATTCCACGCAAGGGACAGCTCAGTCAGTGATCACAAAGAAGCTGTGTTCACTCCCACACCTATTTAATTTTTACACACAGCCTCACAACGTCCATGACACAGAAACGCAATTCCAAAACAAACATTTTACACAGCAATACTAATCTATCACTTAAGAGTGCGGAAGACACACAAAAAAAGAGTGATCCGTCTTTCGTGCATAAATTTCCAGCGTCTATAGAAAGGAGACTGGAAGTGCGCCCTTTTGAAGTCTACACTCAGCGATCACTCCTTCATATATTTGTCCTTCATCCAAAGCTCAAATGCACACAGTGCAACGTGTATTACGGGGCTTCTATGAACACTGGGCAATGGTTTACAATGTCTTTAACCCTTTCAGGGTCGAATTTTTTCGCGAAATGCGTGCCAAAAATGTGTAATTTTTTTATTGTTGAAATAAATTCTCCAGACCATTCTATTTAAGAAAAAAATTGTCTAAAGTTTTTTTTCGTGACCGTAAAGTGACAAAAAATCATTTTGTGTTGTTACATACACATGGTTTATTCATAGTAACATCAAGCAAAATCCTAAACAAAAACACTTTTACGATGTCTTATAAATAAAAATTATGCATTATAATAAACATAGCTCACAGACATACAAAAATAAGTGCACCAGAGTACTTTTCCGGTAAAAAAAAAAAAATGTTTTTCCTCTAAAACTAAACGCTGGGGAATTGTCCCCTTTGATCCGATCCGGATCGTCTCACGGCGCACGCTTTCAAGATGTCGCTCCTTCATCATCATCCGAGTCTGAGCTCTTAAGTAAATCCTCGCCTGACGAACTGACATCCAATGAATCATATACGGCACTTGGGGAAAAGTCCACATTGGAAGAATCGCCGCTCGACTCCCTAGCACCATAGCAACCGGCGCGAGCTGCCGCAGCGTAGGCGAACTGCGTGAGTGAGCGCACGGAAGAAAATTGTGCGATTGTGAGCCCGTCCGGAAAGCAAAACGAGGGAAAAAGCTATAATGACCCTTCGTCTTATCGCCAACGAGACGGAGTTAGTTTTTCCGAGTTCCCTAAACAGGAAACTCAACCAAGGCGGCAAGGTTAGTGTAATTTAGCTCCTCCCGAAGCAGATGTAATCGCGCCTCGAGGAGCAATAAACGAGAGAGTCACAAGCGGTCACCCTTTGAGAGATTAAAAATCAGACAGCCATCAGCTTTGCGGGTGCGAGAAGCGATAACCAACCGAAGGACGAAACCGAAACCAGCCGCACGGCATGCACGCGCGCGTTCAGGTGTGCAAGCGAAAGCCGCCGCGCCGCTTCGGAAAGCAAAAGAGCAACAGTGAGACATCGGCGCGTGAAAAAAATTCCACGTGTACCGAAGTGTGGCAGCACATGTCAAGCAAGAGAAGTGATCGAAGAAGGCACGCGTTTTAAACCAGCCGCACCACGGGCGCGCTCGAAGGCGCAAGCGACTACCGGGGCACCGCATTGCGAAGCATAAAAAAAGCAACAACGGAGAGACGTCGGCGCATGAAAAAAATTTCACAGTTGCCCGAAGCATGGCAGCATATGTCAAGCAAGAAAAATGATGGGAAGAGGCGCGCGTTTTAAACCAGCCGAACCGCGAACGCGCTCGGGTGCGCAAGCGGTGGCCGGATCGCCGTTTTGCGAAGCAAAAAGAAATAACAACGGAGAAACATTGGCTCATTAAAAAAATTCCACGTGTTCCTGAAGTGTGGCAGCACACGCCAAGAGAGAGATATGATCGAAAAAAGCGCACATTTTAAAAATAAAGGCCGTGCCGTACATGTACGGTGAAAACCATTTGGGCACTGTTAGGTGCTGCCGTACATGTACGGCGAAAACCATCAAAGGGTTAACAACGATCATCTGTGATTGGACTTGTGTAAGAGGTGTTCCTTAGGTAGACTACATTGGGAAGTGAAGCAGAAACCAGCAGTGGTTTAAGACACGTCTTGTGTAAATACTAGAAAAACCAGTGTGCTCTATTACTGACATCCATTTCTGAGACAAAAATGGTGTCGGTAAAATCTTGGTGAAGCGCATTATTTAAACATTTTCACAATAAAACCAATATGCAAGAACCAAGTACTGAGCACAACACTTGTGTTTTAGACATCTTTTCTGCTCCCATGCGAGTTTAAGCAGTGGATATGAAACACATATTTGGTGCCGAATGTACAAAAGACAGTCTTTAGCAAAAATAAAAAGGAACACCTCTAACTAATAAACTAATAAATAGTCACTGTATTTATGCCATTGTAAGTCGACTGGCTCCAATGCAGGACAACCCCCCTTAAAGTCGCACGGCAAAAAGAAAAAAAAAGAAAAACACGAGCGCAATTCATTAAAGGGGTACTGACAAAAACTTTGGCCTCGCGTTTTTTTGCTGCAATGTGTTGCTGGGGGGCTTGTTAGTCATAACACGGCACCTCGTTTGCCGCAGCGCGCGACAGATATTTAATTACAGGCTCCTCATTACCAACCAGTTTCAGTTTCGGTTTGAGAGAGCTCCAAAAACGACAAGCCGCCGGGTGCAACTATCACCACCTAGCGTGCGCAGCTCTCGATCATGTCAGCACACAGAACTGTGACGCACTTCCGCACGGTCCGCATCAAGAAGTCCTTTCGAATAGGAAACGGGACAGCAGTGTCACCAAACACAAAGCTTTCAACGCGTGCGCCGTGGCCACGGACTCACGACCAGCCGCTGAGAAGTATAGACTGCTGGAACAAACGCGGCAAAAGAAAAATGGCTGCTATGACGTCATCATAACTTGTTGCAGCGTGGTCACGTGAGGGAAGTAGGGGGGGTCACCAAGGGTCACCTCTGATGGTGTCAGTAGCACGAGGGAGTCGATCGCTCACGCAAACTTCAAAATTAATTTAAAATACCTTCCAAGCTATATTCGCTGTTGATATTTTGCAGATGATATACACATGTTCACGGGAATCGAACCCGCAGGCTGTCTCGGCCCAGAATTTTGTGTCAGTACCCCTTTAAGAAAATTTCTTTACGTATCGCGGGACTGACTACATATGCTCACTTGCCATTTCTCTTCCTGAACTTTGATGCCCAGGTCCTGCTGTTCTTAAAGCATGTCCTCAGCATTCCCATTTCAGATGCGAAGACACGGGTTTCTTGCGTGAAAATTTCATGTACCACCAAGACAAGAAAGGGGAGAGAAGTGTGGGACAGGACAGGCACTGACTCCATAGTTGGAGTCAATGCCCATCCTTTCCCGCACTTCGGTCCCTCCCCTGCTTTCGTAAAAAGTAGCGCTGGAATGCTTTAAGAGAAAAAATTACCACCAACTAGCCACGCAACATGTTTTGTAAAGTCAAAACAAAAAACGACAAATTCAGTGAGTAAATGTGGCTTCACGGCAGTGCTTTGTAGCTATGCAGGGAAGCTACCTTTGCGGCAATACGCGGGGATTATTTTCAGAAAATTTTCTGCGAATCGTTGTGGAAGGCGCGGGTTATACGGAAGAAAATATGGTATATGTTACAGGTAAAGCCCAAAGGTAAACTTTGTCCTAATGATGCCACAGGCTTCCTGATGTCTTGTCTGTCCAGCCGCAACTGGCGGTACTAGTTTCAGTTTCGAATGCAAGACAACCCCTATACTTTGGATTTCAAATCTAGATAAAATGATAAAATGGCAAAATGATAAAATGGCGAAATGATAAATCGTAAAATGGTAAATGGTTAAATAGTAAAATGATAAAATTTAGATAAAATGGGTCGACCTACAATCGTGTATATATGGTAAGTCTGGAGTATATACTGTGAAAAATAATAATGCACATGTCTCTGGTGCAAGAATGTCAACTTGGCACCCACACCAATTTTTCATATGACCAGCCTTGCCCCACCCCACCCCCGTATGGTGTTCCGCTGTTGCAGCTGTAACTTCATGTAAACAAAAAGTTAAAGCTTAACTTCAAAAAGTTAGAACTTTA
Source organism: Rhipicephalus appendiculatus (assembly GCA_030522465.1). Classification (NCBI taxonomy): domain Eukaryota; kingdom Metazoa; phylum Arthropoda; class Arachnida; order Ixodida; family Ixodidae; genus Rhipicephalus; species Rhipicephalus appendiculatus. The sequence continues at coordinate 16,029 of JALIZH010008990.1, read as the reverse complement.
TCTATTTATATTTAACAAATGTTAACATTTGACCCTTGTTAAGAAGCACCAACGTACCACGTGTTTGCAAGACTTACAGAAACAGTAAATGCTCATAATAACGTTCCCATTGCTCCCTAAGCCTTGCCCATGTGGGCCACAGAGTAGATGAGGTGGCACTTGCCTGACCAGCTCGGCAAACACCTCGATGTCTGTGAGAAGGCCGGTCATGTGCCGGCCATAGTAGTCGGGCAGCAGCCGCTCGAGCAGGGCACGCAGGAGCCAGAAGGAGGCCTCTTCGTCCTCTGTTGCCAGCAGCAACAAACCCGCTATGAAGTTCAGACCCTGCGTACCACCACCACAGCTCCTCTCAAGTACTGACAGGCCACGTCCCGCAGCTACCACATTTTTCAATCTATGATTTAAAAAGCTAGAAGAGGAATGGCACAAAAGTCTGCATTCTTAAATCTTATGTACACAAAGTGTTACAACTTACTTTCCTTGGCATTATTGTCTGTTAGTTCTCATTAATGTTGTGTCTAACAAAGAAAAACAAGTCCTTGAAATTTCCACTTCTTTCCTTCATTCATAGTGAGGGTCTCGTTCTGACAGACTTGATGCTTTCAGGTAGTATGCGAGGGATTATTGGTCAGCAGCCATCTCATAATAAGATCATGTGCTACACGACGTCAACAGGCAGAAAAAGAGAGTTACACACTCGCCATCATGGCTACTAGCGACGCTGACTGATGCTCTCATGTTTAAATGCACATATATACCCCATAAAGTGGATGGGGGGGATGGCCGCCGCAGCAGCTCGGTTGGTAGAGCATCGGACGCATTATTCGAAGGTCGCAGGTTCGGTCCCTACCCGCGGCATGTTATCATTTCGTCCACTTTTCTTTCTTCACATTTACATGACATTTACAACTAATAACATCCCCTATACCAGGGGTCTCAAACTCACCTCAGACAGGGGGGCCGCAGTCCCACAATTTAGTCCCGCAAGGGCCAGGGCCGGGGCAGTGAAGGAGGTAGGAGCAGTGAGGGGGGGGAGTGGGGGGGGAGTTCGTGCAATTTGCCAGCAAACGACTTTCCCATATTATATGCAGGTCATTTGTGAAGGATACTTGGTGCCAAGGTTCCAACAACATGTCGATGCCAATCTCCAAATAAAATCACTCAAATCTGGACGCCGATTGTGAAATATGAATAATTGTTTCACGGTTATGTTTCGAAACAAGGTGAACACATGGGATGCCTCACGGAGACAAAATGCCTTAAACCAGTCAGGCCTGTGTAGCTCAGGAACATACTTAATAAGGATAGTTGCTTGCTGGGTTAGGTGGTTCACTTCAACACATCTAACAGCGTGCAAAACTGGAAAGGATGGCAGAGACTTAGACAGTGCTCTTTCCAGATTTGCGCACCGTTACATGTGTTCATACTTAATACGAAAATCATTTTTTTTTAAATATGGGGCGAAGGCAGTCATGTACGGGACGCGGGCCGCGGGCCGCAACCGAGAGCATGCGGCCCGCGGGTCGCGTGTCTGAGACCCCTGCCCTATACTTTACTCGGCGCTATTGCATACCTGCCAACTTCGCAGCTTGAAAATTCGGGAGACTGCAGCGGGGGGGGAGGGGGGGAGGGGTGCATATCGTTGTTTCCATCTACCGCGATTGCGAAAGCACGGCGTTTCAGAGCCTCCACCATTGTGTTTTCGGCATCTCCAGCCATTTCCCCGACGATGGCAGCTGTTTTCGTACGTCCGCACCCGTACCGCTTCCCGTCCTCGCCCTTCGGGAACAATTTCCGAAACAACGGTCCGGCGTGATCACTAACGCCTAGCGGCAAGCTGTGTTCCACAAGAAATCCCGTGAATAGGCATTCTGTGCGGATCGCACTGTCTTCGCAGCTCTTTTGGAAGAAACTTCCGATGTTGCCCTGCTCTTCCGCAGCACGAACGTAGTTCACAGGCGCACGTGGTACAGAATTCGTACTCGTCACATTTCCGCGAAGCCACAAAGCACAGAAACTCAGCTGTTTGAGTCCAGAAACACTTGCAAGTACTTCTTCTTTGCTTCTGACACCGCCATCGACCTTGCAACTGAACTCGGGGAAACACGCAACCCCTACAACCACATAACAAACACAACTGACGCCGAGGCAGGCGGTGTAGGCCTAGCTTACAAAATGCGGGGGTAGCGGGGGGCAAGACAGACGCAAAAGTTGTGGTACCATTTCCCTCGCCTTCTTTTGGTACGGTGGCGAGCGCGTCTCGCGGCCGCCGGACTTCGCCCAGATTTGCGGTACTATAGTGCCTAGAATATACTTAGCGGTACTCTACGGTATGGTTACAATGAACTAGAAGTGTAGTGGCGAGTGCTCTTCCGCAACACCGCAACTGTCGCAGCAGGAAAGGCTGACGCGCGTGCGTTATTAAAAAAAAAGAAAAGCGCCTCTGCTGTGGCGGCCACTTTTCGGGAGATTTGAGATAGCATTCGTACAATCGGGAGATTAGGTCAAAATCCGGGAGTCTCCCCGACAATTCGGGAGAGTTGGCAGGTATGTTATTGTCTGTTAGTTCTCATTAATATTGTGTTTAGCAAAGAAAAACGAGCCCTTAAAATTTCCACTTCTTTCCTACAACATTTGGAGGAATTCGAATGTGCCAGGAATACGAGAACCAGTGCACATATTCATAAGACATCTCATTTGTACCCACCATTTGTCACTGCCACAACAATTGTTTTGTTCTCGTGATTAAAAGAGTCCAGAAATAGACACAAGAGAAGAGATCAGAACAACACAAAGAGCGCACTCCAGCAGAGAAGAAAGTAGAGACAAAAAGTTATTTGGATATGCACAGGCATGCAGCGCTGCCTGTCAATCCTGCACATGTGGGGGTCTACTACGCGAGAGATAACTAGTCAGCCATTTCATTTCTTCTTCATCATGAATCCATACCAACTACCATATTTATTCGCGTAATTCTCGCACTCGCGTAATTCTCGCACTCGCATAATTCACGCACCCCCCCACATTGCCCAGCAAAAATAGGACTTTTCTTTTTCCGCGAGTAATTATCGCACCCCCGAAAATTGCAGCAGTAATGTCGTCTGCTACTTCCAACCACTGGTAATGATAGCGCACGACAGCCTAGTGCCATCTCTCAAGTATCATGCATACCAACGCACGGAGCCCCAATCCAATCCAAGCCAAGCCACAAGTCGCAAGTCCACATGGAGGCGCATTGCATCGTGTCAGTGCTAGTTCATGTAGAGTACGTTGCTGCATCCCTTCTGTGGTTACGCAATGTGTCGATACGGAAGCTATACGGCTGCTTTAAAGTTGAAAGTGATTGATCATGCACTTTTTGAAAAGGGCAACAGGGCCGTCGGCAGGCACTTCGGAGTCGATGAGATTTGTGTTCGCTACTGGCGACGGCACTTGATTACATCAAGGGTCTCCGTGCAGAGTTTTAGAACACCGTACGCAAAGCTTGCGGGCGTAGCGTTAGTGTTCGTCACTTAACGGGAGCCCGCAAGAGGTTAGCGTATGACGCATGTGCGACTTCACATTGCGCTAAGAGTTTTAGTGCCGGGGACCCCCAGCCTCTCGCGTACGCACGCTCTTGCGTTCCTTTGTACTCCCAGCTGCACCCACGAAGAATACAAAGGAACGCAAGAGCGTGGGTGGCTGGGGGGTCCCCGGCACTAAAACTTTTTAGACCAGCACAACGCAAAGCTTTGCGTTTGCGCTGCGCATGCGTCATACGCTAACCTCTTGCAGGCTCCCATTATGAGACACCCGCGACCCTTCGCCCGCAAGCTTTGCGTACGGTGCTTTAAAACTCTCTAGTTTTCTATTTGCTAGTGCCTTTTAGTATCTGCAAATAAATTTTGCTTTGCGTTGAAACCGTTGTTTTATTGTTAAGGTAAGTTGATTAGTACTTCTTGGAGCTTGTAGTTAGCGTGAGAACCCCGATTTTCGGCCGCTTCGTTTTCTTTTTTTGTTTTTTTTTTTTGCTTAGCGCTCTGTACGTTTTCGCGGAAAATTTTCCCCGCGTAATTCTCGCACCCCCCCCCAACTTTTCATCGGTTTTCCGCGAAAAAAAGTGCAAGAATTATGAGAGTACGTAAATACGGTAGCTCAACTTTCTGTCGTTCTAAAGTTTTCTTGTCCCACTAATAACTAACATGTGGTCATAGAATGAGGGCAAGCCAATCAGGAATCAGTGCTTTGTAAGCATCATCTTTGAACAGGTGTTGCTATCAAGTAGGTAAGACTACTGAAATGAAAGTCCCTGAAACCACTAGTGGTTTTAAGGACTAATTTTTAATGACATCGAGTAAACAGTAATTTGGGGAGGACAAACATTTTCGGTGAATATTTTAGGACCATAAGTGTTCTACCGATTTTGTAAAGTATAATATTGTATTTGCAGCGCGATTGGTTTGTTTGTTCCCGTTGTCCGAATCATATTGCGAGTTATATAGTGAACTGATTGGTCGAGTGTGCATGAATATCCATGTGTATGTGATTATTGTATTGCCTTAATTAAGAATATATTCCGTTGTGTAGTCAACTCTTGGCTCTGACTCGGTCTTTGGACCACAACCGGCGTTCGCTGGCGCACTAAAAGGACCTACCCTCAATTGTACGAGCTTTCGTGGTGCGTTTCGGGGGGGCCGATACGTCAGCCCTTGGAATCCGCCCGGCGATTGCCTTCCCATTTACGGGATTAGTGACACCATGCCATAAACTTTATCACAGTGACTGTTTGTCATACCTGGCAGTAGCCAACGCCCTGATTGAAGTGTGCGTATGCGACCAGGATGTTGAAGAGTGACTCCTGTTGCTGTCCGCCCCCTTGGAAATACACGTTGTCGGGAAATGTACGGGGCACATCTGTAACAAACAAAAATGAAACAATTCAACATGTACCTCAGTTGTGAACTTGCATTTGAGAGCCTGTTTTAGCAGATGCACTACAATTGTTGCAACAGCAATAGAATGAACCAATCCCAGCTGTGATTCTATTGTCAAGCTTTGGGTATTGTACAAATAAAAAATGAATGCGAAACGTTCACATCTGTAACCTGAAGTGAGAACAGTTCCCCCCAAAAAGAAGAACGCTAGGTGATTAAGTATTTCTCCTACACCCAGCGATGTGATTATATGCCGTCAAAAACTACAGCCGTGCACTCACTGCAACACTCAGTTACTTAAAATGCCCGACATTGCACAAACTCATTTTTCGAAAGAACTTGTACACGAATATTCACTGAAATTTAGCTGCTATGCGCCACAAAGTTTCCTGCTCTAAGGCTGAAGTCACATCAGTGAGATGCAGAGATCACGCGATCGACCTGAACCAGCGACCCTCGGTGATTGAAATTCACGCACAGGCACCACTAACCCATCACCATGTTAACCTTATCACTGCCAGTCCTGAGTATACTCGTCTCGTACAAAACAATAATGCAGGTGTGTCCCACAGTTCATGGAGAGAATGTATAAGCAAATATAACTTATAGTGAAATTTTTTAGAACAAATGGAGCGCATGCTTGCACACCAGCGTCAGCTCACGTCTCTTTGCCAGAGTTTCAGCAGCGCAGATATAACGAGTCAGCGTGCCACGTGCCCGCGCTATTTGACAGAAGTAGTTCAGGGGCTCTTGAACAATTGGGCCTTTGAATAAAATGGATAGTTAGTGTCTCAGTGACTGTGACTAATGGGTAATTATTAATTTATTATTCATTATAAATTATTATTTCATTATTTAGAGCTTGTAATGAGTACTACTCTCATTTTGATGAGATAATCTCCAATAAAAATATTTTCATGTCCTTAACAGCACACTACTGCATTGCTAACAGAAAATTACTGCGTAACGGCAAGAAAAAAAGAAAACAGCCTGACATGGAGTGCGCAGCACTGCCAAAAAAAACCCAGCAGTAAAAGGGTTAATATGTCTCACAATTTCTGCTGTTCCCGCCTGGCTACACCACCATTGCCACATAAAATAAATGCTAGTGTTTGCAGATGTCCAGTTTCTGAACCACCGACTGGTTCCGCAGCATTGAGACTTGAGCTGTGCAACTAAGGTAACCGACAAAGTGTAGTTGCGTTTGACCAAAATGATCATATGCAACCAACTCGTTTGTGAGACATCTACAAGTCACAAACGTGAATGAGCTCAACGAGTTTTACGCCCTATATGACTGAGTGCAGAAACTTCTTGAGACAATGACCTACACTTTTCTTCAAGAGAGTAAGAAAATTGATTTACGAACTGTCAGAGAGGTTGGCCTGACACAATCTCCTTTTAGCTTGCCTCATAGTGTAGGAAGAAAATGGTAAAAAAAAAAAAAAAAGAGAAAGAGAGAGAACCTAACAAGAGGTTGTGTGCCCAAGGGACAGACAGACAGACAAAGAACTTTAGTGAAGTCCTGAGGGACTAGCCAGGAAGGACCCGCTGGGGCCCTCAGCTCGCCGCTGGCTGCTCCCATGTTGGAATCGGGAGGCCATGCCTCTCCGCTCTACATCTTGAACAGTGATAATGTTCCCCATGGCCGTATGATCCAACAACCTCTGCCATATTACTGTTCCCTAAACTATTTGCCTAAACTATAATGTTGCTGAAATGGACCCGTCTTTTTGTCCGATGCTCCACTTGTTTTTCATTTTCTATGAACATGTACCAACCAGCCCAAATAGGCACTTTAGCATAGTGTGGCTCATGCTGTCAGACGGCTTTAGTATTGCGAAAAATGTTGCATGAGTGTTAGCATGTTCCGTAAGCTAAAACATAATGGAAGCTATTTGAAAGAGTTTCAGTATAATGTAAAATAAGCTAATAATGCTGATGAAAACAATGATGAGTCGCAAAGTGTGAAACTTCACTGCGCCATCTAGCTGCGAACAGTCAAAGCAGCAAGCTGAGCAGTTAGACAAACATGCAGTTGTGCTCAATACCAACCTTGAGGTGCATTAGATGCTGCTGGTGGGTACAAAACAATTGAGGCACGTAAACTACTAAAAAAAAAAAAAACAGATAGTGCTACATTAATTTTGAAGTAAAAGTGTTGGCTACAGTCTGACGAGTGTTTACAGAAGTGCAGGAACGCTTTCACTCCACATGGAAGTGTGCCAAACCGAGCATCACTGTCGAAAACAACGCTGTCCTGTCATCCATCGTCTATCACCAAAGCAAAAAAACATGAAGCGTAAACTAGAAGCATCATTTAATGTGAACCAGTGAGTTCTCCGAGGCAGCAAAACAACACAGTAAGTGCAGAGCAGGCAGATATCACTCAGAGGGTGCCTCCATATTTTGCACGCTAAAGAGTTTGCGAGCATTTAGTGCTTGCCCGCTAGATTTCGAAAACAGTGGGTGGATGCTACCCACTAAACTGCCATGATATTTCGTGCATGTGCAGTCTGGCCCCCCGCTATACCTAAGCATTTCATGTGGTACCAATTACGCTATACTAAAACTGTCTTTTCTGAATCTCCAATCTACAGCAGACATTCACTTGACTTCACTGAAGAGGAAGGAGGGAAAGAGAGAAAAATCTATATACTATAAGACAGATTGTGTGATTCAGGGAGAGTTTTAAATGCCAAGCAGCAACACAGCAAACTTAAAACCAGTACACGTTTCAACAGGTGCAGCATCACATTTTTAAATGTTGAAGGCCATACCAAGCGCTGCATCCCGTCGTGCACCGGGATCAAATTACTGTGCAGACCCAATGTTCAAGAGGCAGCCCCTGCCAGCTTTCGCTGCATATATCTTCAATAAAATGGTCCATAACAGCAGCGAACATTGTAAGTAGAAAGAATGATCAAGTCCGACCAACATGGCAGGCATGAAAACGAAAAGAGCCGTGAAAAACAGTGATTCTAGTATTCCGAGTTTCAGGTGTTTACAGTGTACCAAAAGTGACTGAGCCCATGCAGACTTACCGATCTGGATGGTCTCGACAAGGTCTGGGCGCCGGCTCTGCTGCAGCAGTGACTGGTAGAGGCCTCGTTGCTCAATCTGCATTGCAGGCTGCTCCCGACAAGACCATCCACACCTCATGGGAGGCATAAAGTTGGGCCAGTTGAAAGGTATGACGCATACAGTGGAAAATAGCAATGCAAAGGAGAGGACACAAGATGGACGCTGTCTAAAAACTGAATTATAGCAGTAAAATGATAAAAGAAAACATCACTTGAATGGCTCATTCACACTGCCAGGAACTGGACGAAGTGACCACAGAAAAAGACACACACAGGGTGATGCGCATACTAACGAATGTTCATTTTTGTGCCACACACTTCCTTATGTATGACCCAAGAAAAGAAAAGAAAGGAAAACCAAACAAACAGCGAAAGAGAAAAAGTATGTGTTGTACATCAGTGAGCACATCACCATCCACGAAAGCATTATATTTAAGTTATCATAGCTGCCTCTAAAAACAAACATGAGAACGCTTTCATTTTGCCAGATAGAAGGAATGTGCATAGGGTCGTGTATTGCTCCTATTTTGTCCTATCTGTATATGGCCCAAGGCAACAGGTCACTGGAACCACTTTTGTTAAACTTGGTATTATTGCCTGCTTCAGGTATGTGGATGATTTCCTTCCCAGTGTCCTTGAGGTACATGATCATAGCAAACTGGAAAGTGTTTTATCTCTATTTGAATGCCCCTTCCAAGGTTAAAGTTTACTTTAGAAAAAACCCGTTGACGGTGTTATCAAAGTTCTGGACATTGAAATTATTTTGAACAGGCAGCACGCCTGTTGGAAATACTTTCCGAAGGGAGAGAAGGAACTTCTTAGGTTTGGCCAGACGGGCCGGTGTCTTTAAACGTGGCTTAAAGAACATAATTATGCACATTCATTGTTAACACATCCTGGTAACTTAGCCACGCACTGCGCTGCGTGCAAATGTAAGCCATCTTTTTCGGGTACAAAAGTGTTGAATCGCGCATCTGATCAAATGGAAAGAGAAATCATCGAGGCTTTTTTTTTATTTACACAAGTGAAGGTTGCGTTAGCTCACCATCGATCATCCTATCTCAAAAAGTAATTGAGTTTTTAAAGGCAGCTACGATAACTAAGATATGATGCTTTGCAAGTGTCTTTTGTAGATGGTGAAGCATTCACTGATGCACAACATGTGCTTTTTTTTGTCTTTCACTGTGCGTTTGGTTTTCCTTTCTTTTCTTTTCTTGGGTCATACATAAGGAAGTGTGTGGCACAAAAATGAACAGTCGTTAGTACGCGCATCACCCTGTGTGTGTCTTTTTCTGTGGTCACTTCGTCCAGTTCCTGGCAGTGCGAATAAGCCATGCATTTGTACCAACTAGCCCCCCCTAGAAGCGTTACTTGAATCACTTGCATGCACTTGCCATTTGGTGACATCATGGACTAACTCAGCAAGAACAAGTCCCTCAGCATCTAATAATGAGATGGGCAGTACAGACATACAATTATCAAGCTGCCTTTTAGCATGAAAGTCTTCTACAATTTCATGTACATTTTTACATTTATGTTTGATGATGATTTTAGTGTGATCGAAGAAAGGCTTGCTATGAAATTTTACGCATATCTTTACTTCAACTGCTCAAGCAACCATACGTGCTCCATGGAAAATGTGCAAGAACAAGAATAGGGGAAAAGGTTGACCATTACCTGTTTCCTGTGCTCTCGGGGAACACCTTTCCTCACATACCGCTTCACTGCAAGGCAACAAATAACTGCTGTCGTGTTGCTGCTAGTGTCATTACATCAAGGAATCAACAATGCTGGCCTATTACCATACCTGACAGCTGGGCGCTATAACTCATAAAAATCACTGGGATATGATGGGAAGGGGGGAGGGTAGCATGGACACATTCTATTGGTTGGATACACACTTAATTAACGATAATTTATCTTTAGACACTGCACAGAAGCAGCACCAAAGTTAAAACAGCATGTAATTTAAATACTGTTATCAAACCATTCATCTTAACCATGAATTTCGTGCTGCTCACTTTGCCTACTATACTTTAATGAACTTGAAGAGGACACCCCTTTTTTTTAAAAGGTTTCTCGCACTGATGAGAAAGGGCGATCCAGGTAAGATTCCAACTTTTTTTTATTGCCCGCGTTTTTTTTCTCGTTTTTTTTTTTTTTTCCTTGTGAACTTGCACTTTCCCCTATCTTCCAATATACTTAAAGTCTGCTGCCTTCATAGCTCTTCATATAGACCTTAAACACACAGAGCAGTAGTGATGGACTGCAATATCTTTTCTTTTCATTGATTTAATTTTTCCTTACTCTTTCAGGTGCAAATTGTGACAGATCAGCTGTAAATATGTATGTCACACTTACACACTTTATTCCAAGGCATTCGATATTTTACTGCAATAAAGAGAAGGTGGCAAAGAGTTGATTTGTAGATTTTACAGTAATTAACCATACTTAGGCAGCAATTAAAAATCTAGTTATGCCTGAAATCAATTATGTTCTATTAAAACGAGAAAAAATATGCTTTTGACATAGCTACCCAAATGCATCACATCAAATGATTAATCTAACATTCTAGCATTCAGCAAAATAATCATATGCAGCAATACGTAGAACATTGAAGTTAAATGAAGACACATCGAATATGCAGGAGGTCCAGATTATCCAAATTAAATCTATCTTACTCTTTCTTAGCCCCCACTTGAAGGAACTGATGACAAATCATGACCACAAATGTGGACACAGCACCCTGAAGGGATTTATTAGAACAGAATACAAGCACACTGCACTTATAAAGCACACGCACGCTTGGCACTGCCGTGACGGAGGTTAGGGTAGGCAGCAGGCCTGGCGTTCGACAGCAGCCGGTCCCACTTGTGAAGGCGCCGTGCCAGCACCGCCCGGTAACCACGCCAGAACGTTTCGTGAACCTCGTGGTCAAAACCTTCAGGCCACTCGAAGCCATAGGGGCCCACCCTGCAACAAGGCACACACAAGTCATTACAGTGAACTGCCCCCCCTAGCAGAGAGCACCGCCAGAATCCAAAATCAAAGAGCACTTCTTGGTCAATTTGGCCAGCTTACAGCGCTAAAGGGATGAGGATGAAGTTCAAAGATGGTGATGGCACGAGTGCCGACTCTCAACTAAAGTTTATTAAAAGAAATAAAAGCCAACCATGTCTCAATGGAGCAACTGCGCATGTGCAGTAGAGTCATTCGAGTGATGTCAAAATGCCAGCACAGAGGGAGCATACACATGCGTCCAGAAACAAACAAACAAATGCAACTAACAAACACAAAGGTTGCAAAGATATCTTTTCTCGCGTTACTGAAGAAGACCAGCAGAAATTTAGAAATCGCACCTCCTTTTCGTTAAGGGCAACCGACACATGGCATATCCCCCCACCCAGCCCTCTCCTGTTTACGCACGCTGCCGCCACCCGCGGCGCTGTGTTCTGACACTATCTAACACTATCTTGTGTCCCCGCCAGCATGCGTGCATGCCTTGCGGTATAGCACATTCGGAGTGTGCATTAGTCGTTAATTTTCCTGTCGCCCCGCATGCGGGGCGACAATTCAGACTTCAATACTTGGTGAGAAAACTGCACTATGTGCGCGCACACATATATGCCACTGTTAGAATTAAAAATTTAACTAAAAGTCAGCGCTCCTCCTGTTTTTCATTTGTCTCTTCTTGTCCTTGTCTTGTTCTCGCTGCAGAATTTCATTGCTATGAACCAGTGTTTTTTTTTTTTTTTTTCTTTTTTGCATGAGACTCCCGCAGACGCAAAACTCAGCGTACGATGGTTGAAAGTTATAGCAAGAATGAACTAGCAGCTAAATAAGCTTTCTGCAATCTTCATCTTTTTCATCGGTGTGGCCTTAGCAGTCAAAAGAAATATCTGCCCTGAATGGGTGGACTTGACACAAAGATGGGCACGGCCCAACCCGAAACATCCGAGAACATATTACAATACCTCATGGACTAATGAAACGTCTGCAGATAATGCTATCAGACATTGGCGTAGCCAAGATGATTAGAGGGGTGATTAGAGGGGTGATTAGAGGGCTTCAGCCCCAGCCCAGAAATTTTTCAATTTTCATGTGTGCTTATATACAAGCATACACAAAAAGGCACACACAAACATACATTAAAGACTGGTTGTAAGACACACACACGAAAAAAAATTTCTGACTATGCTCTATCACACAAAAAAACGTCCCTGAAACCTTTTGCAGCACTGCATGAATGCAATCACACGCCTGCCTGTGCTGAGATTTGAAAGCTGCAACGACGACCATAGAAATAATAATATCTGGGGTTTTACGTCCCAAAACCACGATATGATTATGAGCGACGCCGTAGTGGAGGGCTCCGGAAATTTTGACCATCTGGTGTTCTTTAACGTGCACTGATATCGCACAGTACACGGGCCTCTACCATTTCGCCTCCATCGAAATGCGACCGCCGCGGCCGGGATCGACGACCATAGAAAGGCTATTGTAAAACTCGTATGCAAAAACTGCAATTTTCAAACAGTGCGTTGGACAAAAGTGACAGCACTGCAGTTTTTAAAATGTACAACAAACCACTGCCACCCGCAACTACAGAAGCTTAGAGGTGCTTTCTTTGTAACTTGGTTAATTGTGCTGTGATTGTTTAATTTTTAGTGAGGTGATTTTTATCTGACTGCAGATATGAAGAACTCTGATAAGTGTCATGAATAGGGTAACATTTCTTCCCTCTGCTATATAATTCTTGCCTCCCTTCATGATTGTATGTACGGCATAACGAGGCCCCCCTAATTCAATTCTCGACCCTTGTTTGTGATAACAGTCATTTTCTGCTATATATATGTATACCTTTTATATTTCTTAATCTTTTTCATTGTTCTTAATAGCTGAGGCTGCTGATAATTTTTCCATATTCTCTTTTTTTTCTTAATATGTTAATTTTTTAGCATTATATATATCTGCATTAATTTGTGCGTGATCGTGGTTCGCATTGATGTACGTTATTCTTTTCTGGATGTTGAAGCAATTTTTTGGTCTCTTTATTATTACCATTTTGTGATAATTGGTTACCTTCAAAACACCCCAACTACTATTGGCAGAGGGATGTTTAGCCTGCAGTTTGGCTGCAGTAAATAAACACTGCGCTATAGTTTTGTTGTTTTATGTTCTTTGCGTCTCATTTTGTCCTGAGAATAACTTGTCATTTTCACTCTGCTGAGCTCTGCCGAGCTTTAAGCGCAAAAGCTACTCACAGTTAAGCGCTCAAACCTTTTTAGAGCAACCGGCACAGCAACTTTCTGTGACGGGGTACGCGGAGCGTAGTGTCAGAAGGTGGTGCCACCTCGCGGAAAGCCGGGAAAACACAGTGGCTTCCTGGCGAAACAATAGGAGCGCAGCTGACGTGCCAGGCATGTCAAAGTAAAGGAGGCACTGTCTAAGCTAACTAGAGAGGCCCCTTAAATTGATTAAATTAACAGTCGTCAAGTGATGGCAGCATAAATACAGTTTCATTTCATTAAAATCTCTCTGTGCAGCTTGATGGCGAAGCTCAATTCACCTATTCCCAGGACATAATTTTTTTTCAACTGTAAGGATTTATTTTTTGGGAGATCCCATGCATTCACTTTAAAGCTTCATGCTGCTCTCAGTGGAGCACCCTAGACTTTTTAAATTTAAGACAGCGTGCCAGGCAAGACAATGTGAGAATTTATTCTGGTCCTTCACAGTGTTTCGAGTCTCCTAATTTATGGCACAGTTGCCCCATTGTAAAGATAACAGTGCGTAAGCTTCCAAGGCGTGTTATCTATGCTGACAGCATAATCTGATAAAATAAGGTGAATGCATGTGGCTGCACTGTGGATGCATGTTATCTAGTTCACTACAGTGTAATAAAGGAAAGAAGGTCTATTTGAGCAAGTGAGTGTGTCGGAAGCCTATAGCCAAAAGTGCAAATGACTGCACTTTCAAGAGTGCATTACAAAGCTACATTGGTACGCTTCTAAATGTGCACAAGTGATGCTGAACAAGTTGAACGGTTCAAACATCACATCTTAACAATCAATAAGAACATGCTCACACAAATAATGTCAACAAGACTGGTGGAAAGAAACACATGTGAAATCAAGCAATGTTGCTGAAAGCCCGTTAAAGCTCTGTAGTTCAAGAAAGAATGTTCACCAGTTTGTATGCACAACAGCTTTTGTTGAAATGCGGCTATAATTTAGGAACAAATATTTTTATCTTCTTTGCTTTTTTTATAATCCTATTTGCTTTTCATGACTGAATCACACACAAGATTTATGGATGACTTTCATTACTTCGATATCTGTTAACGGAACCTAATAAAAGGGGCAATCTGACATTTGGATGCAGAGATATTGTCCTTATTTTATCCCTGCACTGTCCAGTTTGAACGAACACAATTGAGAAAAAAAAAAACAATTAGCCATGCATAACAAATAAGCAATTTGGCCCTGCACATGTAAGCAAAGGAGTGAAGGTACATATTCCATAAAAGTTGCGATGTACAAATTTCGTAGCGTTGCATGAAATGCTGACTGCAAACAAAATTTCATGTTCCCAAAGCAGAAACAATGAACAAGTGCTTGCTCACTGCACAGGCACATCACCTAATCCTAAACTTGAATGTAACCTAGGGTTAGCAACTGTCCCGAATTTTGCGGGACTGTCCTGACTGTTCATACTGCGTCCCGAGTCCCGCACCGTCCCTGTCAGGACTGCTATATATCCCAGATTTGTCCAGACCGTCCAGTTAGCAATTTTTACATGATCCAACGCATGCCTAACAACGCGCGTCATGCTACGGAACACGAAGTTGGCACGAATTGTGTGCACGAAACAATCTTGCGGTGGCTGCGAAGGGGCTTAGGCCACTTTATCTGAACTTCCGCCTGAAGTGAGATAACTCCTACGAGTACATTCTCAACAAAAAGGAAGTGTCGCAAGCAAGCTGAAGTACCACTTCAAGAGGTCACAACAATAAATAAACAATGGGTTTGTCTCGAAGATACCACAACAAAGAAAACTGATTTCGCTGGCTACCTATGTTAGTGTACCCTCCCCCCCCCCCCTCTTTTGTCTTCAGTCATTGAAGAGTTGGTAACCCTGAATGTAAAGCCCTTTTTTTTAGATTTTTGCTACCTGAAGTCGATCATCACGTTGCAATCGAATATCAAAATTCAAGTTGTCTAAAAAGTGCAATGATGCATGCAATTCTTTTGTTTTTGTTTTACTTTATTTTTCTTCCTAGAAAGTCACCCCTCACATTGCAATCGTGGTCGCGTTCCAATTGAGTAAATATGGTAATACTTGCGCACATATATAAAATTGCTCCTTCAGTTGTAAGCAGTGTTGCCTTTACTGTACTACGTAGTGATTCATCGTTGAACTGCAGCACATAAAAAAGATGAATGATGCAAACAATACTCGTTCGTTAACTCCAGCTTCATCTTGTGTGTACGCTGCAGTCTAATGATAAATTATTAACAATTTGCGTGGCATGTGAACAATGGCACGAGACCTTCTTCTTCGACAAATGCTTAAATATGCATTAATGTCTATGGACACCTTAGTGTCATAGACATTGATGCATTAACAGACATGAACAATGAATCAATGCCAATTCACCCAACTTTGATTTCAATGAAGGGTGATTTATTGCCAGGGGCAATAAATCACCCTGCATTGCAACATCTTTTCAAGGACGCTAAGAATATATAAGAGGGCATTATAAAGAATGTTAATGTGGTGTCAGCCATTGAATGCAGACACGGACCACTACAAGATGTTTCTCCAATAATAAAGATTCATATTGATGGAAACAACAACAGTACAAAGTGATTTAGCTTTAAAATGTGAGTGGAGTGCTAAAAGCCTCTTCACTGATATGCAGAAATTTGGACAAAACCTATGCTCTTTATGTATCAAAGAAAATGCATTTTTTTTATCATGTTATATTGACTGCCATGAATAGTGATGAAATTTTCTCCATTTTGCACTGC
>JALIZH010008989.1:0-28171 GCA_030522465.1 Rhipicephalus appendiculatus | reverse complement strand
CTTATGCCCTTGGTGGCTTGTCACGCCTGCTGGTTAGTGCAGCTGCTCCCCATCGACTAACAGTGTGCCTGATGCCACACTGTACTGCAAAGTGCCTTTTGCATTTTCGGCTGGAGAAGTGGGCTGACCGATAATTATGCTTTCGACACGAGGTTGGCAATGGCCGAACATGATGGCAGCCATCGAAGGATCCGCAGGTTCTACTGATGGTCGACAGTATGATTGCAATAAGCATCTTCAACGTTGTCGGCAGCTCGTGTGGCTTAGTACCATTGTAGAGATCCTTGAATACGGGGTGTCGCTGGAGCCAATGTTTCGACTAGCGGTCTTGTCTTCAAAGCTGCAGCTGCTTACCTTAGTGCTGAATGTATGTGTATGCTTCGTACACTCTCCCTGAACCAAAGCAGAAGTGGAGAGAGCAGGTGTGAAAACAGAGGGGGTGAGGGCGAAGGAGGGGCCGGTGTGCGGAATCGGGTGAGTCACTACAAAAGAGGAAATAGTCAGTAAACAAAAACAGTTGGGGGGATTCGTGTAGGAAAGGGTCAAAGGGGATCCCGGTGGGTATTTCACCAAATCATGGTTGTCAAAAGTAAGCACTGCCTCACAATGATAATTTCATGGTTATATGAACAGTTACAAATTTCTAGAATATAGGCTTAATGGAGCACTGTTGGTGCTCCCTTCAAGCCTTCCTTCTGGGAAAAGGCCTTGCAGTGGATATTTTAAGTAGTGCTTACTATAGCAACACATTTATTTCTTTGTTGGTAGTGGCAGCACACGTTGGCAGCGGAGTTGCCAGTTCTGCTTATAATAAGCGGACTTGGGCTTCTTTTTTCGCCAAGTCACCTATAGAATTTCCCAGTTGCTTGTCGCGTTTTTTGGGGCTTATTTGCATTTTTTCCAGCAAATATAGTTATTCTATGAGGATCACATTCACCAATAGCATGTTTGTCGCTCACTAATAGCACACTTGTTGATAACTTTGATTAGTGGAGTGTTGAAATAAAGCATATGTTGGGGGAATCAACAAGTAACGTTAACCATGCACTGGCAAACATGCGTACAGCCAAATGGAGACTACCTTGGAGGCTTTTGTTCCTAGTTGCGCATATTTTCGCTGTACAAAATAATCTGAAGTGATTTTTTTCAACTCTCCTTCATGTTTGAGCAACCTTTTTATTATAATTTAAAATATTTTCAGGAAAGGGAAAAAATTCATTAATTTTCCACTTTTTTCGGGCTTCTAGCGAAAGTTGCGTTGCTTTTTTTGGGCTTCTTTTGTGATGGTTATTTGCTTGTTAGCTCGCTAGCATCTGGCAACTCTGGTTGGCAGACACAAGCTTATAGTACTTGGCGTTCAGTCCATACTTGTACTGGTGATGAAGAATTGTAATACAAGAGGACAACTGCCGTGCAAGGGAAGTTCCTGTGGAGCATACGCAGTTCAACACGTATGCTCCACGAGATGGCACAGATGAATAAATGAGTTAGTAAACTCTTACGCTTGATGTGGCCCCAGAAGAACAAGCGTGTAATTACAGTTCGGGGCTTTTGCTACCTCAATGACACTTTTTTGATGCACACGAACTATTTCACAATCACCTTTGAGTTCGATATGTCCAGGTTCCATTGTAGTTGGCTTAATTTGTTGTCATTGAGTGTCAAGACAGCTTGTAGCTGTACATTGCTGCTACCAAGCTTCTTTTTTTTAATGGCAACTGGGCACGTTGAGGCTGCTTGCTTGGTCACTCTTGTTCCTTGGTCCGGCTGGTTTCTTGACCGCCATCGCTTCCGACTGCTTTCCCAACCTCCTCCACAGACGGAGTTCCTGCAGAAGTGGTTTGTCGTGCTGCCGGAGGTGGCATACGAGAAAGTCCAGGCCGCATACGTCTACAACTGCAACTCCTGGGTGCGCGAGTACACCAAGTACCACGACCGCATCCTGGCACCGCTCAAGGGCAACCGCAAGTTGGTGTTCATGGACACCCCGCAGCGGCTGCACGAGTACATCGAGCCCGAGCAGCAGCGACTGCCGCCGGGTGCAACCCTTGCCTTGGACGAGGACCTCAAGGTGTTCAACAACGCACTCAAGCTCTCCCACAAGGACACCAAGGTCGCTATTAAGGTCAGTGCTCACAGGCATTCGTTATTAATGCAAAACAAAGAATGCAACAGCGGGATTAGAACAAAAACAACAATGGAACGAGGACCACGGAATAAGCGCTGACCACCAACTGAATGTTTATCATTAGAAAACTTCGTCCTCCTCGAGGGTTCTGTTGATGTCTTTGTTCGAATCATGCTGTTTCATTTCCTGTTTCAATTGTGAAGCGATTAGCCCTCATCAATTTGTTTCTAATGCGAAAGTGTTTCTTGGCTAGCTTGACGAAAGCACACACCCAGCCAGTGTTACCACAACAACGCTCAGCTCACTCTCGGCACTGCCTCTGCAACCACATGCAGCTGCAGTGTAGGAGAGTGGAATCCCCCACAGCAGACTTTTCAGCACCCCCCTTTGTAACAGCAAGCTAGCGAAAAAAAACTCTTGGATGTTCTCACCTCATAAGAGTATGCTTAGGAATCCTCCCTCGGCCTTTTGTAATAAGTTTGGAAGAGTGTGTCCTCTGCAGCGAAGATGTGCTCATGAAATTGGTGACTATTAGTGTGCCGTTTGATATCTTAACCAAGCTAGCTAAAATGGACTCTTCTGTTGTGAGAATTTCCTGGCAGAAAATGTTTGAAAGGAAATTCCCTCTTGTGCTAAAAAGGTCCTGTTCCTTTCATAAAGATTCACAAAGCTCCTCCTCTAACAGATTGTTTCGTAGTCACTGTATCACATTTACTCATCAAGTGCTCTTCGTAGAGGCGAGTCTTCATAAGCCTGAAACTGTCCCTTGAACGCTTGTCACATTGGGCATGTAATGAACAAGTTTAGGCTTGGGTGAATGTGCGAGATTTTCGAATACAGTCGAACCCATTTATAACGAACTCGAAAGTGCCGCGATAAATGGTCATTATATCAATAGTTCGTTATATATGGACTTGGCCTTAAAAACGTGCACTTACTGACCAAACGCTGCTTTCTTTCTTTTTTTTTTTTCTGTGTATAATTTTTTAAAAAGTGTTAACACCACCTCCGGTAACAAGTTAGGCCTTTTCAGGAGTTAAGTGATGCCCGATGTGGGCTCACGAGCGAATCAAACCACTTTTGCAATGAACTGACGTCGTTTCACTGAAGCGCCGTACCGCGACGTGGAACCGATCATCCCTGGCTAGTTGCGTGCAGCACGTCGCTTACTCGGCTCACGCTGTCACATGCCAGGCCGTTTGCAGTCTAATGTATGCATGCGTTCGTGCGTTCTTCGTGCACGCTTCACCCCGGATCGTGCACAGGTGTGGCGAGTTGCCTGTTCGTTCAGTGCGACGAAGACGAGCATTTTGCGAGCAACGCGCAAGCGGCCTCCCATGATACTGTCACGTGGTTGGGACGTTGACGAAGGCAGCAGTCTGTATGTCGAAGATGAAACTTTATTTGGCCTAACTTGTGGCCGGTAAACGGAAAGTCAGATTACAGAAATACACTCTGGCACTGATAGCGGCGAACAGAGCGTCGGCCGTCAATCAACTGACAAGCAGTGAAGCGCGTCGGCGTTTATACATGTGCCGTCGAATATTCCAGCGTTATCGCTAGCGGCCACGTAAGTTCTAGAAGAATCTGCAATGTTCGCTTGTGCGCGTAATCGCAACGGAAGGTTCTAAGATTATCTCGATGGTTCTTAGTCAATCGGCGCGGTTTGCTCAAGGCAGCACTTACACGTGTAATGGGGCGATAACAAAACTTGAGAAAGGAGTGTGGCAAGACGGTGGTGGCGAACTTGCGAACGGCAGCATGACGTGCTTGTACCGTCGTCACTCCGCACAGTTTACGCCACACGTGCAGCCGAGCAGATATCTGCAGATGACTAAGGTTGTCAGCGATGAGTCATAATGGTACGTTCATCGCCATTCACCGCCTCGCCTTCGCTCTCTTTTCATGCTTATCCGTGAAGGCATCGCCGCAACCAGCGCGATAGTTGTTATGATTGATCGACCAGTCTCTGCCGTTACCAAAAGGCGGAAGATCTTTTGCGCCAAACTGTGGTGTCGGCGAGTTGAGAGTCGCAGGGAACCTTTATGTGACGAAATTTAATGTTATCGCTTCTTGCGTTCCAGGGCATTGTTTGGTTCACTGTCTGCAGTTGTAGACGCAAAAAAACGGCGTCAGAAAAAAGTTGCTGTGCGAAAGCTGGCTGCAAGTCTTCGTGCTGCCTCCTACTTTTTTTTTTTCCTGACTGTCATTATGCCACTGAAGAAACACCTGGAAAGTGAGCGACCTAGCTCGCAGTGACTGAAATCTGCATGCGGCGCTCGCCGCAATGTTCGATATCTTCGTCGCAAGTAAACTGCAGCGGTGCGCGCATGACGCGTGCCTCTGTTAAGCGTTAGAATGCCCGTTTTAACTTCTTTTTCGCTTCATATGCGCCATATTTTTACCGTGACCACGTCTGAAGCGTTCGTTATGAAGTAGGTGTCTTTGAAAAATGTTCACTATATCTGGACGCAGTTTCAATGGATAGCATAGGAAAATCGTAAGTGCACCGAAATATGGTCATTATAACCGGTAGATCGTTATATCTGGGATCGTTATAAGTCGGTTTGACTGTACCCGGTAGAATATTATGGGATTGGTACTTCTTTTGGCTCAAAATTTGCTATTAGAAGCTATTGATACATTCTAAACAAATGAATTTGCATATTGTCATGTGTGTAATTTACCTGAAAGGTCATTTCATAGCTTTGCGGCTTGTGCCACGTGAAACCACCCTTTCAGGCACAGTTTGTGCTGTCGTGAAGGTAAAAAACCGCTGGGGGAGCTTGCGTGTTACCCTCATTTCAATTACTTATCTTTTAGAAAAGTTTTAAAGCGTGTTATGTGCTTGAATCATCGTAACTTCTATAACGTAGTGTACGTTGCCATGTGTAACCTGCACCCCAGTTACAGTTCACTGGAAGAGAGATCCATGCCAATAACCTGCTATAGTAAAGGCACACATTTCTTTTTATCTGAGAAACAAAACATTGAAAATAAGGTGACCATCAGTAGATAAACCTCTTTTCTTTTTGACAAGTAATTGACCAACCTTTCTAAAATTTCTCAACATCAGGCATTTCTATATTGTTTTATGCAATTCGTTTGCATGTTTAAAAAGACAAAGGCGCAAAGAAACGTACTATCTGGGGAAGCGTATAATCCACTAATGCATGTTGCTGGGCGAGTCAGTCGTACATGATTAAACAAGGTGCTGCGCAAAGGACACAGAGACAAGGAAGTGAACGAGGACGGGCGCAGGACTGCGCAGGACTGTGCAGGACTGTGCCCATCCTCATTCACTTCCGTGCCCCTGTGTCCTTTGCCCAGCACCTTGTTTAATCGTATAATCCAAGTTTGCTAAAATATTGAACAGTATTGCTTGACTACAATGTAGCGAACGTTGGCACTGGGAAATGGTACGGAACGGGAACATATCAACGAGGTTCTGCTGTATTCGCTTCGACTTCAGTTCCAGCCAGAAAAGTGACATTTGTGTAAACCTAAACTGTTCCTTTGCCGCTCTAGTGTGCGTCATAGGTATTTCACAGATGTCATGCGTGACGTAGACATTTCAGGATAAAGGGGGGGGGATCAAACCTGGCTCTCCCACCCCCTCGAAGTATTTAACATTGTGTTTGTGTGTGCTATAGACAACATACATACAGGGAGGGGGGGTGGACACTCCCGAAATAAAGTCCTGGCTGCGCTTTTCCAGGTGTGTGACAACATTCCATGTCCTCTGCATTGTGCAGGTTGGCCCGACAGCCATCCAGGTGACCTCTGCTGAGAAGACAAAGGTTCTCAGCCACTCGGTTCTCCTCAACGATGTCTACTATGCCTCCGAGATTGAGGAGGTTTGTAATGTTGAGTCACTCACTTGAAGTGTACAGTTGCAGACACAGTAACCAAGATGGACAACAACGATCTAAATATAGTCGTATTTATATTCTTTAGAGTTGTAGCTCACATGGCTTTACATGTGTGGCACTTTTTTTTTTTTTTAAGAGCCAAGCGCACTTTAACTGAAACTGAGAAAAACGTACTGTTTTGCTACTGACATCATGGTCAGGCCTACTGCAACAATTTTTTGCCAGTGGGTTCCTGTCCCCTAAATACCTCAAATCTATATTACGGCTTAAATCTACATAGCCCATTATCATTGGTATTTTGGAGTAAAATTTGTATTTGGCTCGTATAGATTGGAACATTTCATTTGGGCTTGAATTAGCTTGTAAAAGAAGTCTAAAACAATTCGAATGTACGATATAGCAATATTTAAAATTAGTAAAAATCCTCCTTGTGCTTCCATCGGTGCCATCCTTTGTCGCATGGGGGGTAATGGCAATGACTAGACTTGAAGAGCGAGTGGTTCTTCCTGGCAAAAGGCGCACTATTCTGGACTGTCGGCAATGTTTTCTTGTTCTTGGCATCTATTGAAGGCCTTGAAAAGTGCTCCAGCCCTTCTTCTTCTGAGCTTGTTTTATACTGTGCTGTTTTGGATCACTTCTTCTTCTTCAAGGAATACATCGATGCCCAATATCTTCATTTTATGTGTCTTTTATTTTAAATATACTGTCATGGAGCAAAAGAACGACATGATACTGTAGCGCTAAACTTGAAAAGAAACACTAAGAGGCAGAAAGAAGTGAGAAAGTCGGCCTCTTACTCTTAATATTCTAGTTTTGCCCTACAACATCATGTCCTTCAGTAAGTGCCAACTCGTCCTAGAAAAACTAATTGTGGAACGAGAAGATTTAAATGTAAACATATTTGACAGAGATCTGTCTAGCTGGGTAAAAATTATACGAAAAAAACAAATTCTCCGGCCACTTTTCTTAATCTAAGTTTTTAATATTGAAATTAAAAACTGGCCCTCAACGTTTTGAGACCCTTTCGGTCTCTTCATCAGGGGGGTGACTGTCCGGCCGGCTCCGAAGCTAGCGACTTTTCTTAGTGATTGTCCCCCTCTCCACCGTCGTTCCTCCCGCCATTCTTGTTGTGGTGTTGTTTTCTCCATTGATTCCGGAGACCATGTACATACACACTTGGCAGGGTCCCAACTGGGACCGTTGTTGTGATGTCACCGTTGTTGTGATGTCATAACAGCTTTCACTGTAATATTGCTCTATGGTGGCTGCAGTGTGGTAGTTTTGGGGTAACCTCGTTTGTCTTACTCCATCTCTGACAAATCGCACGGATGGCACTGGGGTGCCCAGGCGCTACAATGATTAGATGAAACTGCGCACCAGGGCTGCCCCAGTTTGCACTAGTGCGATCTGATGAAGATGCCATTCCTTTACTGCTACTTGCTCATGCCCACACTTGTGCACTTCATAGTCAGCATTCCTGCACACTCTTCCGAGTTGGTTGCGTTGCAATATTGAGCTAATTTCTAGGCTTGCTATGGGAGGCTCAAAAAGAACTCTCGAGCTTGCCCTAATTCGGCCACTGGCATTTGCCACTAGTTTTATTGCCCACTAGTAGCAGTTGTGTTGCCAACATTGCATGGTTCTATGACAGGTGTGCCTGGTGGACGACAACCAGTTCACGCTGACTATTGCCAACGAGAGCGGCCCACTGTCCTTCATCCACAACGACTGTGACAGCATCGTCCAGGCCATCATCCACATTCGCACCCGCTGGGAACTCTCGCAACCTGTGAGCACTGGCTGAGTGCCTTTGCACCCCTGTGTATTATTCTCTTCTCTGTAAACCATGCCCTTTTTCGGCATGTGTAACTGGGATGGCTGGTTTTGTCCAGTAAGGGATTGTAAGTTTCAAAGTACAAAATGGCTTGCCTAAGATTGTGCCAAGTGTTTTTCTGTGTCTTTTTCCTCTTAGATATAATATTAGAGCACACAGCATTGTGCCAAAACTTGCTGAATTTTTGCTTGCAATCTGTCCTTCTCTTGTGAATTAAATGCTTTGCATTATGCGGTCTGTAGAGTTGACTTCTGTTGCATGATGTCTTTGAATGGCATTAGAACGTTTATTAGCTGACCATTGCTTTATTTGTCTTGCCTTTCAAATGGCATAGTAACTGAACAGCTACATTCAGCAGTTTCAAGAAAGGGTGGACAGGTTCATTCTCTTTCTGGTATCACACAGCGAGTGTAAATTATGTGAAGTTGAATAGAAAGGGAGGCCCTGCTTTTGAACACAGTTTTTTTTAAACACATTTGTGTAAAACTTTCACAGCTTATGTATTCTTATCTGCTGATTTCAGATGTCCAATTATTTTTCTAGTACAATATGAATTTTTTTTTTAAATATCAAATATTCCTCGAAGTGTCTGAATCGGCATTTTCTTCTTAAAGGGCCAGTCAACAACCCAGAGGTCCAAAAATTGTTATAGAGAGAAATATGTGTACTTTTGCTATGTGAACATGCTGCCACAAGAATTTTGCGAATACACGCAATAATAAGGAAGTTACAGGGATTAGAACATCCGTTTCAGCTAGTTTCAAATTTTCGCGCGGCCTCGCCACCCTTCTCCGCCGTAGAAAGGGGGAGGCGTAGCCGGTCGTCGTGACTCCGCCCACTTCGGCAACGTGACACGACGTCAGTGATACGTCATCGGCGCGCAGCCAACGACCGAGCAGGGCTTCCCCCACATGAGCACATGTCAGCGGCGCAGGGAGGAAGCGCGATGCGAAGAGACGACCCTTTCCCTATCGGTAAAGTAGCGAGACGCCTCTTTATCTCGGAGGCTTTCGTTCTGGCAATACCGCTTCTCCCGGTAGTCTCGGGCACTACAAAACGGCAGAGGGCAGCACAGGAAAATGAAAATGCGTACTGCGCGGCCGAAACTGCATCACCGCAGGGCCAAGGCGCCAAGCCAGAGGGCAAAAGACCAATCGACGAGCTCAGTGCCACGTCAAGTCGGCGATCGCCGACTTTACGTCACTGCGCGTACGAGGAGGATTGGTCAGGCGTAGGAAAGCAGCGCGGGAATTGTTTTTCGAAATGGAGGGTCCTGCGCGGCGCGCAGCGCTGTAATATTCGGGAAACGTGATTGCCGTGGTCTACTGTACGAATTAGCGAGCTTGTTTGGGGGGGTGTTAAAAAAAGTAGGAGCCTGTTGACGGGCCCTTTAACTGCAAGAGTTACAAAGTAATTCAGCACGTCACAATAAACTGGAATGAAAACTGCTTGCAATGAAACAAGGATGTGTATGCTAAGCCCATTCAAAGAAAAGTTACGATACATTGAACATTTGCAAGCGAGTGTACATCAAGCTGAGATTTCGCCCACAAATGTTCAACATATAACGTTTCTTCAAGTGGGCTTAGAACATCCATTCTTGGGTTATTGCAAGCAGTTTTCATTCCAGATTGTTGCAACATGCTGATTTACTTTGCAACTCCCACAGTTTGGGCAAATTGATATATTAAAAACTGCATGTTGTACTAGAAAAATAATCGCGTATTTGAAACCAGTGCACTAATAGTATACACACGATGTGGAAGTTTGATAAAGGTCCACTCAAAAATAGATATATTTCTAAAGCAGGGTCCCCCTAAATAAGTACTGTGTGAAGACAATGAGAACGGTTTTTTCACTGTTGCTGCTTACATGGCTGTCCCAACTGCCCAAACATGACAACTATGCCAAGATGGGCAGGTCAGGTGCTTTGCATGGTGATGGAAAAACAGTGAACAATAAAGATGTTGACAAAAAAAATATCTTTATTGTATGCACATTGAGCATCACCAAGCAACTTTGCCAACCCACACAACTCGCTGCACCTGCAAGTCTTATTTCTAGTACAAAAGACCTTGTTAAAATGCTCTAAAAAAATAACACCGTTCAACCTTTCTTTTGTTAGTCCATGCCTTCACTGTGTGCTGTTTATCCGTCACCATGCCTAGACATATTGCCACGAAATGTTACGGGCCAGCATATTGAAAATGAACTGTTTAAAGATGAATCAGCATATTGAAAATGAACTGTTTAAAGATTAATAGCTGACTGTCCTGGCGTTTAGAATCGCCATGGCTTACTGCTTGTCTCTTTCCAGTGTTCTTGTGTTACTTGAAAAGCACCTCATAGCAACAGCATTTCGTAGAGCCGAAGTGTCTCCCATCCAGCTAGTTCAACTGCTGTGTCTTCGCACTTCCCGATCAGTGGCTAAGAGAGAAGGAGCTGTTATCACTGAACGTGCAATCTATCTCTGCGTTTTATACAGGATTCAGTGACGGTTCACACCAAGATCCGACCCAAGGACGTTCCGGGAACGCTGCTCAACATGGCACTGCTCAATCTGGGCAGTTCGGATCCCAACCTGCGGACTGCTGCATACAACCTCCTGTGCGCACTCACCGCCACCTTCGACCTCAAGATCGAAGGGCAGCTGCTGGAGACTGCTGGTACGGTTTCCTTATTTCGCTTTGGTGCGCTAGTGGTGCATTAACATTAATAAATTCGGCTCAAACCAAGGCCAGGTGACATTTTTCCAACCACGGCAAATCCACACCTGTGAGGCCAGGTCTGCAAGTTCTTGCTTTTGTTTGTGCTCAGCAAGAAAGGCATCAAGTGATGTTTTAAAGTCTTCAGAACTCACACCTTCTACGTCCGAGGCTACTGTTTCACGGTGTGCTAATTGAGCTTTTTTTCCCTTTTTCCTTGCCACCTATGTACAATTTTTCGTGTGATGAGAAGTCACCTCAAACACAGTGAATCCCCATTAACTCAAACTCTGATAGCTCAAAATATTGATTGATTCAAAATATTTTTTTGGTCACGCTGTGAAATGTGTCTCTTTCACCCTTTATCTTGAAAATATGTGGTGCCATGTTGTGGCTATATCTTGAAGTTGCGACATTGAAAAGATCCTGGAAAAGTCATTCCCTGATACTTGTAGCAGCATCGACATCATAAAAGGCCTAGGGGATAATGGAATTCTGTGCGGCATTCAGTGTGTGTTGGGTTCAAGTGGTACATAATGTGAATCGGACAAAAGGAGTGCAAGCAATGCTTCTGAGCCATGGCCCCCATTTACGTTTTGTCTTTTGTTCTGTCACCACTCTCGAGTGCTTGCTCTGCTGCTCTCAGCCATTTCGTTCGGAACATGTGCCCTTGTCTCATTTTCTTTCCCTTCTCATGCATATTGCCATCAATTGCGCATCAGCTTTGCGCAATACAATTGGTGCTTTCTAGCAGGCACGATACATTCGTGCTCAAATGAGGCAGGCATACGAGCCCACAGCATTTCAGCCGGGTCGCATCTTGATGAGGACACTCACTTCCTCCTTGCGATGGTGACGCACAAATGGTATGTGACACGTGGGCAGACATCTGCAAAAGGCACAACAGTGCACACTTTAGCACGCTGTCTTGTTACACTGCCTGTAATGCTATTTGCCATAAATGGTGAGACGTTCAGTGCCAAGGCACACAAAACTGTCCCTGTTAATTCACAGCATTTTAGGAGCATTCTGTGCGGTAAACGGGCTTCAATATTGTGATTTTGCTAATGTGTTATCTAAAAACGTTTTTCTAGACAGTTTCAAGATTAGCAAAACAGGACAGTTACCTAACATCTTTGAACATAGCCTAGCCTACCTTAGCCTAACCTAACTAAAGTGATGCAAACACTCTTCTTTTTTTGTCATATCATTGTCTAGTTGTCTGTGACATGTTCATAGAAGACCAGATAGTTTTCAGTAATAATGGGGCAGTCTCATGTCACTTTCAAAGACTGGTCAAAAGGCTTCAATTCCTACATTGCAAAGGAGTTCATAGGGTGACGATTTAAGTTGCCTTTCATGTCGCGTCTCATTCTTTCTATTGAATGACATATTATGATTTACCGTATTTACTCGATTCGATCGCGCCCGATTGTAACGCGCACCCGTTTTCCGTGACCCCCCCCCCCAAAAAAAAAGTAAAACATCGATTGTAACGCGCACCCATTTTTCGTGACAGAAAAGAAAAAGTCCGTAGGAGTCAACCTTCGCACATGCAGAACAAGCATTTGGGTTTTCATGAAGTTTGTGAGCCAGCACCTACTTCCTTTGAAATCGCTCCGCGTTAGCCCTTTTTCTAAGGCTAACTGCACTGCCCGGACCTGGAGCTGGTCTGTCGTCACGGGCCGCTGTGCCACTCGCTGCTCAAGCACATACTCGGCCAGCACCTCTTTGATTTCAGGAAACCGGCTCTGCTTTGGTCCACTGGAAACCTTTTCGTGAAGCTTTGCTGTCAAAAATCTTCTGCTTCTGTTTACGCCAGTGTCGCACGCACATTTCGCGAACTCCCAAACGACCGCGATGCGGCCCAATTTCCGTCCGTCTCTGCACACGCAATAACTTTTCTTTTAAATGCGTTATCGTGGTGCACTCGTCGAGTCTTTGGAGTCGGCACTTCCATGCCGTCAATGTGAACGCAGATCAGGATGACAAGCTCCTCAGCACACGTACAAACTGAAACAATAGCAGAAATGTCTGAGGCGCGTAGGAGGCAGCCATTTTTGAAATGCCGATGGCAATATGATAACCGAGTTTAACCGAGTTTTTTTTTTTTGTACTCGACATTCTAACGCGCATGCGATTTTTGGACCCGTTTTACCGGAAAAAAAGGTACGCTTTAGATTCGAGTAAATACGGTAGTTGAGTACCACGGCTGGTCAGATAGCACAGCAGGGGACAAGAATGGGAATCAATTAAAGCAAAACAGTTAACCAGTCAGCGCTGGCGGTAATTGAACGCTCCTCCATGACTGATCTCTTGAAGTGTTGTACGGAAGGCGTTACGACGTTCCAGGAACTAGTTCCTTTCGGGAGGAACGGAGGAACGCCACCGTTCCATTCAGGATCGGTGGAACTGTAACGGTAACTGGTTACGTTTATAAAGGAACGGTAGAGGGAACGGCGTTTCTTCCGTAAACGTTTCATGGCGTTCAACGGGCACGCGCACGCAGCACGTCATGTAGAACAGGATGGATGGGCGACCGTGTGGCACGCAAAAATGTCCCGCTGGCCTTTCACGTGACTATGATGCATCCTGGTTCTCAATTCAAGGCACCCACTGGGGGGCGCAGAGAAGCGGAACACATCGAGACATGTGTGGGAGGAACAGTTCATTTTTTACAGGAGAGGTGTTTCGCTCGAAGTTTGCCGTGTGTCTAATAATCATCGGCATGAGCCGGCGCAAGCATTCTTCGTCCTCTTTGGCTTCGCTACTAGAACACGTGCGCTGATTGGTCTGGCGTGGGATGCAATAACTCTGATAGGTGAGAGAACCAGCACAAGGAGAGCGAAAGAAAGAGATAAAGAGAAAGACAGATATACTTCGGGGAAAAAAAATCGGCGAGGCGAGATTCGAGACTGCCTATCAACGATCCGAAGAAGAGTGTTGTAACCACTCGGCTATCCAGTTTTTTTGTTTCTTTAATGGTATTTATTCAAAATAGGCATGGCACATTGAAACAATTCAATACAGACAGAGAGCTAATATGTTCATTTTGCTCGTATCGCGACCAAACGACGAGCACAGCACTAAACGATTCGCATTCTAGAGCGAATACATCAGGTAGCGGCCACTTCCAATTATACACTAAAACAGCGGTCAGGATAAAAACCTCACCAATGCAATATGCCATTCTCGCTGACTTTCCATTTGCTCGTATAAATCTCTTAGATGTGTGATCATCTTAATGAAGCGGGATGTTAAGGATATATCAGCTAAGCGTTTTTCTGCAACATGCACGCACGTTTGAAGAGCATAGCATAGCCTTGTGTAGCATAGTATATCAAAGGGGGTGGAGAAGGGAAATGGGGGATATGAGGAGAGAAAGGAGGAGGGGAAAACGAGTATAGAGAGACCGAAAGAGAGAGAAAGAAAGAGATAGAAAGAAAGGGAAGCAAGAGAAATAAGATAAAAGGCGAAAGAACGACTACCGGGAGAGAGATAGGGAAAGAAAGATATATAAAGAAAGAGAAAAATAAAGAGAACGAAAACGAACAAACAGATAGAAAGATGGAAAACGAAATATACACATATACGTTTGCTGACTGTGAACAGGGGACTTTACTAAGTTGCAAATGTGTATCCTCGACATTATTTTCTGCTCACACTGAAAACTTGAATCAGCGCTCATTAAACGTCTAATATTGTCCCCTTTGATGCGGTTTCCTGTGCAAGAAATGTAACTGCAGTGGTGCATTGGTGGAGAGAGAGAGAGAGGAAAAGACAGGGAGGTTAACCTGGTAGAAAAACCGGTTTGCTACGCTGTACAGAAGAGGGGAAAGAGGGATCGAAAAGAGGATAGTGGGAGAGAAAATAAAAAAAAAAAAGAATGCACACATGCACACACATGCAGGGCGGTCCGATCAGAGCCGTTCGGAGAGACCGGTTGAACGCAGAAAGCGCAGAAGCGCCTGCACAGCCTTCTTCTGTGACGTTGAGTCCTGTCTGGCACAGGATTCTTACTTCCGAAGGAGCTTGGTCATCCAGTTGATTGAGTGCATTGCAAAGCGACTGTCTCTGCGAACGGTATTGCGGGCATTCGCACAGAATATGCAGAATGTTTCGTCACTGCCGCAATGGTTACAGGCTGCGGTGTCGATTTCTATTCAAATATATATGAATATATATGAGCCGCAGTATCCTTACTGCGCCTTTGAAGACCTACGTGGAAAGTTCCACATGTGTTGGGCTTGAAATAAACGAGCAAAAAAGTTTATTTAGGCATGTTCCTAACAGGGCCGGCGGTCTCTTAAAAATTTGTCGCGGAGCGTTTATTTAGTTTCATTTTACCGACGTGTAACCTGCTGTCGGTGATATTAAATTTGTATATGATATATGTAACTCGATGTGAGCTTTAAATTGCTTACCTTATTTCACCTCACGATTAAGCGATACTATATATTTATTAAAAAGTCAAATGTAACGTTAATGTAGCGGCACGTTCCAATTTTGGAAATGTAACTGTAACGAGTTCCTTTTGCATTTAAGGAACTTGTAACGGGAACTCGTTCAGAAATTGGGAAGGAACGAGGAACGAGATTTCGTTCCGGTTTTTAGAGGAACGTGTACAACACTATCTCTTGTGAGGAGAAGCATGGTGTACAGCCATCACTCATATGCATAAATCTCGTGATTTCTTTACATAACAGAAGGCAGTTTGCATACCCGAGAGGTCTTTGCCAAAGTCACTGTACCCTGTACCCTGTACCCTGTGCAAGGTTTGCAGACGTAGCGTCATCCCGCCCTCTGGCAACATGCAGGTCTGTGCATCCCATCGAACAACACCATCTTCATCAAGCAGATCAGCGAGAAACTGGCGACCAACGCGTCGCACCTGACGCTGGAGTTCCTGGAGGAGTGCATCCAGGGCTTCCGGGCGTCGTCCATCGAGCTGAAGCACCTGTGCCTGGAGTACATGACCCCGTGGCTGCCCAACCTGACGCGCTTCTGCAAGCACTCGGACGACAGCAAGCGCCAGCGGGTGGCCACCATCCTGGACAAGCTCATCACGCTCACCATCGAGGAAGTGGAGATGTACCCTTCCATCCAGGCCAAGATCTGGGGCAAGATCGGACAGGTGTCCGACCTGCTTGACATGGTCCTCGACAGCTTCATCAAGGTGGGCAGGCTGTATACTCCATTGAGTGTATTGCGTAAGAGAGGCTTGCACTACAGCCCCATTGGCTCAAGAGTCAAGATTCTGTTGATACTACCTTAATGAGAACTTACGGGTAATTAATTCAAGGAGCGTCACTTGCTACGTGACGCTAACTGGCAAAAAAGAATGTTTTGCAATCGCTGTCATGGCTACAAGTGGCATACTAACACTGCCAGGTTTGCATACACATAAATTCCCTATAAAGTGGACGACAGGATGACTGCCGCAGTGGTGGTCCAACTGCGCCGATTGCGCCATTTTGCTACAATCCCATATTCCTGCGCACATTCGAGTAAAGCTTGCGCCAGCTGCGCCAAAGTTCAGTAGCTCACCTGTTTGCACGGCATCGGACCGTTTATGGCCCAAAAATATTCTTGGTCTGGCAAGAAACAGAAGTAGAGCTTTTCTCTATTGCCACCAGTGACCTCTACTCACTCCATTCCAGCGATGCACTTTTTGTCATTATATCCAACCTAAGGAAAATCTGTGCGCCGTTGTGTGTGTCTGCTTTGTTGAAAGGTTAGCATGCCATCAATAGTCTCTCATATTTATTAGGGAACTGTCGATAACGCGTAGAAAAGTGATTTTTTTTTCATTCGCAATCACGAACGCGCTGTACGGTGGCTTCGCTAAGTCCAAAGTGCAATGCAAAACTGTAAATGAATAGGAAACAAACAAGCCGGATGTAGTCGCATTAGTCGTCAGCACTTGCTGAACCCTAAAATGCCCTTCCCGCACCCATTCTTAGGAGCCCTGTCAATGGCTGATCCAAAGAGTGATAATTGCCGGGGACGGGGGGTATTCGGCCATGCACGCCCCCCCCCCCTTCAAGGCTGCCTTGACGAAGAGCATCCCTCCCCTTTAAGCTGGGATTGATCACTGATCCTACCACCTTCATACCAGTTCACTTTGTGCCAGATATATTTTTTAGAAGACTTTTTTCTGAATATTTGGAAAACGGGAAGTAAAGGCTCAGTCTGAAGTGCTTGAAAGTCAAAATAGAATATCACTCGGTGCTCATGCCTATAGCAGTTATTGAGTACGATGGAGCATTATCCATCGTGAGTTGTGGCAATTTTTCAACGTACTGTCTATGCAGGCAATTTCAAACAGTATGTTCTCATTTGGAATGAGTTTTCATCGTCTTTCTTTAAATGTTACACTGCTGGTTTTCTGGTTAGGATTTTTTTTCTTTTTGGAATGACCTTATGACACCTGTCATTCTCAGAAACCGTGTGTGCCATGCTTGCCTTGTCACTAATGCTTCACTTCAACACACATCTTGTGCTTTGCAGTGAAGCCAGAATGTGACCCTCTTTCATGCTAAGAACTTGATTAATGGCTGCTCTCGGGTTGTTGGCTTTGCCTCCTTGCTTACTTTACAGCAGCATTTCTTGGATGGACACAAATAAGAATATTTACCGAAAATTTAGACATGTTCTGCTCAAAGTGATCCTAAATTCCGTTTTGTCTGCTCCAAACCTGCTCCAAAACAAGGTTCCTCCTGCTCCAAATATGCTCCAAAACAGACTTTTTCATGTTCCAAAAATCGCTCCAAATCCTATACTCGCAGGGACCACCACATCTGTCGCTGTAGCTTGATTGGTAAGAGCATCATGATGCACAGAGCATCATGTGCGTTATCCAAAGGTTGCGGTTTCGGTCCCTGCCGGAGGCAAGTTGTCTTTCCGTCCACCTTACTTTTTTCGCATTTTATGTCACAACTAGGCTTGTGCGAATATTTGAACGAATATTACAGTATTCGAATTTGCTTCAATTCAAATTTGAATTACGCTCAAACCCCGATATAACGAACCCGGATATAACGAAATATCGGTTATAACGAAGTAAATGAAGGATACTCTGGCAACAGGTATAGTGTTAGGAATATACCTTTATAACGAATTTTCGGATATAACGAACTTATTTTTGTGTAAGATGCAACTTCATTTAAAGAGGTTTGAATGTATTGAAAATTTTGAAGTATTCAAAACGAACGAGTAGATGTATATTAGTCCGCATGTAACCTCCTGCAAAGGTGGTTTCACTGCAGTGGAGGGGTGCGAAGCCGTGACACATTTATCCAGGTGTATATTGTCCGCATGTAACTCCCTGTAAAGGTGGTTTCACTGCAGTGGAGTGGTGCTTAGCCATGAAAACACCGCTTAAGGGAAATCCGCACTGCCGCGAAGCCCCACAGCAAGGTTGAATTATCATATTACCCTTGCATCGATTCATCATTTTCTTACGTTTAAAAGCTCGTTATACCGGATTATATGCTCTAAGTATGGTAAATTTTAAAACTTAACATATTTTACAGGTTGCATTCTACCGAAAGTCAAATCCTGCTACTATTCAAAGTTGTTTCCACTTCCTTTGATCCGAAAAGAATGGCATTTGCGCAGGCCTTGTTTCAATTTTTTTAAAATATTGTGCAGGTTAGTTGGGTCATGACAAATATGCCCATTTTTCTTTATGATATGTGGTATGTACTATTTGAATTCGATTCGAAATTATTCGAACCAAATCACTA
Source organism: Rhipicephalus appendiculatus (assembly GCA_030522465.1). Classification (NCBI taxonomy): domain Eukaryota; kingdom Metazoa; phylum Arthropoda; class Arachnida; order Ixodida; family Ixodidae; genus Rhipicephalus; species Rhipicephalus appendiculatus. The sequence goes on along the minus strand of JALIZH010008989.1, from coordinate 9,884 downwards.
TTCACTTCGAACCTAAAATTCACTATTCACACAAACCTAGTCACAACTGCTACAATACAGTTAAATCAATACAATTAACATCCCCTATCTCCTGGTTTCCATTAAGGTTCCCTTCTTCCCTTATTTTGAATGTTCTGTTCAGTAATGAATTGGATGTCAAGAAAAAGGAAACATCACTACAGGCTGCACAGAGTTAGTCGGATTATGAGACTAGAATGTGCAAGTGTGTGTACTTATTTTTGAGAGCTTATTGAATACGAATTGAACAGTGCCTGAAGGAAATATATATCAAGCACATTTTGAAAAGTGTGTGAAGTTGTTCTTACAGTTAATATAAAATGATTTCATTCATAATTTCATCGTGAAAAGCACATGTGAAGCATCAGAAACAAATAAGCAACTTCTTCGCATGTGCAGAAATCTTCAGAAAGCACGAATGATCATTGTATAGTTGGTAAAGTACGGCTGCCTCGTATTACGTGAACTCTGTTTTATGCCTGTAGTGTGCTGTGGGGCTTAAGACATTTAATAAGCGTATGCCATTTCTTATTAACCCTTTGATGGTTTTCGCCGTACATGTACGGCACGGCCTTTATCTGTAAAACGCGCGCTTTTTTCGATCATTTCTCTCTCTTGGCGTGTGCTGCCACACTTCAGGAACACGTGGAATTTTTTTCATGCGCCGATGCTTCTCCGTTGTTATTTTTTTTTGCTTCGCAAAGCGGCGATCCGGCAACCACTTGCACACCCGAGCGCGTTCGCGGTTCGGCTGGTTTAAAACGCGCGCCTCTTTCCATCATTTTTCTTGCTTGACATGTGCTGCCATCCTTCGGGAAACTGAAATTTATTTCATGCGCCGATGTCTCTCTGTTGTTGCTTTTTTTTATGCTTCGCAACGTGGCGCGCCGGTAGTCGCTTGCGCCTTCGAGCGAGCCCGCGGCGCGGCTGGTTTAAAACGCGCGCCTTTTTCGATCACTTCTCTTGCTTGACATGTGCTGCCACACTTCGGAACACGTGGAATATTTTTAACGCGCCGATGTCTCTTTGTTGCTTTTTTGCTTTCCAAAGCGACTCGGCGGCTTTCGCTTGCACACCTGAACGCGCGCATTCCGTGCGGCTAGTTTCGGTTTCGTCCTTCGGTTGGTTATTGCTTCTCGCGCCCGCAAAGCTGATGGCTGTCTGATTTTTAATCTCTCAAAGGGTGACCGCTTGTGACTCTCGTTTATTGCTCCTCGAGGCGCGATTACATCTGTTTCGGGAGGAGCTAAATTACACAAACCTTGCAGCAGTGGTTGAGCTTCCTGTTTAGGGAACTTGGAAAAACTAACTCCGTCTCGTTGGCGATAAGACGAAAGATCATTATAGCTTTTTTCCTCGTTTTGCTTTCTGGACGGACGCACAACCGCACAGTTTTCTTCCGTGCGCTGACTTACGCAGTTCGCCTATGCTGCGGAAGCTCGCACCAGTTGCTATGGTGCTAGGGAGTGGAGCGGCGATTCTTCCGATGTGGACTATTTCCCAAGGGTCGGATCTGATTCATTGGATGTCAGTTCGTCAGGCGAGGATTTACTTATGAGTTCAGACTTGGATGATGATGAAGGAGTGACATCTTGAAAGCGTGCGCGGTGAGACGATCCGGATCAGATGAAAGGTGACAATTCCCCAGTGTTTAGTTTTAGAGGAAAAATATTTTTTTACTGGAAAAGTACTCTGGTGCGCTTATTTTTGTATGTCTGTGAGCTATATTTATTATAATGCATAATTTTTATTTATAAGACATCGTAAAAGTGTTTTTGTTTAGGATTTTGCTTGATGTTACTATGAATAAACCATGTGTATGTAACAACACAAAATTTTTTTTTGTCACTTTACTGTCACAAAAAAAAATTTTAGACAATTTTTTTCTTAAATAGACTGGTCTGAAGAATTTATTTCAACAATAAAAAAAATTACACATTTTTGGCATGCATTTCGCGAAAAAATTCGACCCTGAAAGGATTAAAGGTGTCATGTTTACTTCAGTGCAGTTAATGTATTCAAATAAGGAAAAGCTATTTGAAGACGATTGGTACTCACGAATAGTGACTTTTTGTTTCAAATACCAGGTCGGATAAGCCACTATTCGATTCAAGTATTTGAAATTTTCGAAATGTTTACTCACCTCTTTTGAAAGCCCCCATAGGGACACAGGGTCTGCACGGTCGCTGTGTGACATTTCAACAGGAGAACGCTAGGGAGGTCCTCTGATTGAGTTTACGCGACTTAGGAATTGTGGTGTTTCTGGGCGTATCAAGATAGGAATGTATGTTGCTTTCATTGCAGAGAAGCGTCACCGGTGGCCTGGGCTCGGCTCAAGCCGAGATCATGGCCGACACCGCTGTGGCTCTGGCTTCCTCCAATGTCCAGCTGGTGGCCATGAAAGTCATCAGCCGCCTGTGCAGGGTACGTGCCTGTTGTCACATTCCTGCGCACCTTGAGCCTTTAGAAAAAATGTGAACGTCTTTTGATAGAAACACATTTTAGAGTGGGCTTCCACTTATGGGGGGTTTGTCGATACGCTTCAAAGCTGGGACCTTTTAAGTTCAGATGAGATTTTTATTGCCTGTAAAGATGAATTTTAAAAAGAAGACACTAAAGATGTGCTTGCAGGATTAGGCAACAGAAATTTAAATATACAAATATGTAGGAGCCCAGACTTATACAACTTTCGTGGGGCTGTACAAGAGCAACGTATAACTCGGGCGTCATATAATTCAATCACGAAAAAATTGTGCCTTTAATGCATGGTTTTGCACAAACAAGATTGCAAGGAGCTTGAATTTAAGCGCTACTAGGGCAGTGGCTTTTCGTTGCCTTCGAGATATCCGCATGCCATTGCTTTGGCTTGGTCTGCACAATGCATGATGCGACATAACCTCAGAAGTCGGGATTTAGCCCTGTTGTACTCATCGCTTCTTCCTTTAAAGAAAGGGAACATCTTGTTTGCAAGTTGAACTGTATCACAGTACTCGAGTTTCTCCCATTGTGTAAAGTGTGTTTTGACTCGGTGTTGTAATTGGCAATGAGTGAACATTAAGAAACCCACCCAGTGTGACCTGCTGTCAGCTTGCAGAGAAACACCGGCAACAGCTGAAAAGCTATTGTTGACGTTCAGTTCAGCAAAGCTGCGCACAGATGGCTGTCTGCTGCCGTATCATTAAGATTTGTAGAGCTTTCTTTTTTTTTTTTTTTTTTTTTTTTTTTTTTTTGAATCATACGGGTCCATTCTTTCACTTCAATGGGGTTCCTTTATTTTACAAATTGCCTAAAGAAAGATTACCGGAAGATGGCTTCACTGCATGGCAATACACGGAAAGTTTGCTATAACAAGAAAGCAAAGACATAAATGGCATGGACAAGTGTGGCCATCTAGCTTCAATAAATTCAACTCTGATGAGTGTAGTCGCCATTGGTTCCGTGTGGGGACCAATTTTTGTTGATGACAAGTGTAGTTGTCATCGGTCATTTTGGTACATGATCTCATGACTGTACTCATCAACGGGTGGGAAAGGGTTAAGAACCGCCACTCGGAGGCATACCTGAATGCCTCATATCCTCTCTTGTAGCTCCAGGCACCGCCACTCGCTCTGATGCGTTTATTTCTGGATGTTGAGTTCCCGTCAGCTGTGTAACCGTAGCTTCATCTGTCCGGCCTTGCAGGTGATAGAGAAGACGTGCACGTCGCCCACGCCCACCCTCGAGCAGCACCTCATGTGGGATGACATCGCCATCTTGGCACGCTACCTGCTCATGCTGTCCTTCAACAACTCGCTGGACGGTCAGTGACGATAACCCTCCCGTTAGCTGTAGCCCCCCCCTCTTCACAACGCGTGAACTCTTGCAGTGGCCAGCCACCTGCCTTACCTGTTCCACATCGTGACGCTCCTGGTGCACACTGGGCCGGTCTCCCTGCGAGCCTCCATCCATGGCCTGGTCATCAACATCATACACTCCCTGTGCACCTGCACCAAACCTTCGTTCAATGGCAAGTCGATCACCCCTTGGCTGTTGGTCACAAGCCTCTAAAAATGCCTTTCCGACCGGTGTTTGCAGACACGCAGCGTGTCCTCAGGCTAAGCCTGGACGAGTTCTCGCTGCCCAAGTTCTACCACCTGTTTGGCATTGGCAAGGTGAAGTCGACGGCAGTGACAGCCTTCCGGTCCAACTGCCGGCACGGCCTGCTGGACAGGTCCTTCGCCTGCGCCACGGCCGACCAGGAACGCATGCCACTCGCCTACCTGGAGATCATCACTGACGCCCTCCTCGAGATCATGGAGGTGAGTGTTTGGGACATTGGCAACATGATCAGCAGCTGTTGTGTGTAAAGCCATAAAGTCACAACTGGGCAATTAGGTCAAGTTGTTTATTGATGCCTTGCTAACATCGCTTCTGAAATTGGAGCACTGATAAATGTGATGTATTTTCCTCGAATGGCCTATGGGGAGCACTTACTGTAGGCAAGTCTATTGTTTATGCATGTTTTCTTCACCTTCAATGGCCTGATACATTATTATAACATACTATGCATGCATTCTGCATAAATACACATTTCATCTCGTCTAATCACTTGTACTCGATAATCTAAAGCATCTCAGCTCCATCCTACTAGCCCTGTTCACTGCACTTGTCGGGCTATAAGTTGTCTCCTGCACTGATTTGAAGCCGTATTTGGTCTCCGGCCATGGCTTGCTGCTTTTTTGTTTGTTCTGCATGACATTAAACTTAACTCAGGAGTAAGCTTGTGGGAATAAAACTTCTTGGTTCCAAGTTAAGTTGAAGCAAATGGCAATAGGTATTGAGTAATTTGGAAGCAAAATGGAATAGTAGTAGGATTCCCACCTTTAAATAAGTGAGAGGCAAAAATAAATGTGCAAGAAGATCCTGTGCCTGCCCAGGAATGCGTAGTAAGGCCTGCACTTGCTTGTAGTAAAGGTCATTGGGCACTATATTCAAAAGGGTTCACATTAGAGCCCTCATTTCTTCTAATTAATTTCCCATTCACTCGCAATTCAAATTAGCAAGCATCCACTGCATGACTATTATTAGTAATACTACCGCTGCTAGTTGTGCCTGTATAGGTTGCCTTGTTGCACATGGTATTCTCGACCGTCCTTGCCTTGTTGCAGGCATGCATGAAGAACCTTCCCAGCTGCGACTGGCTCACCCAGTGGACGGCACTAGCCAAGAGCTTTGCATTCCGCTACAACCCGGCCCTTCAACCGAGGGCCCTGATAGTGTTTGGCTGCATCAGCAAGGGGGTGACAGACCAGGAGGCCAAGCAGCTGCTGCGCGTCCTCGTCAAGGCACTCGAGGCCTTCCAGGTACTGCTGCAACTTTGCCCTCTCTTTGAGCGATAGCTACAACATCTGGGCACAGGCCTATTGTTTCTGAAACGTCCTGATGGTCCCCTAATCAGTCTGTGTGTGTGCTGTATGGAGGGGCTCTCTGTCGCACACAACACATGTGCAAACTTTGTCGTGGTTGCATTTGTGTGCGCAGGGTTCCGTTTTCTTTGCCCTTTCGTTCTTCCTTCCTTCTATCCCTCACCTTGCCTACCAGAAAGCTCTCTTTCACTTTCCTTCTGCTCAAGCGTGTTTCTCCGTAATTGTGTGTGCAGGACCTGCAGCTGATCGATGCCATCATCATGGGGCTGACGCGGCTGCAGCCCCTCCTGCGGCCGGAGTCGCCCATCCACCGGGCCCTCTTCTGGGTGGCCATCTCGGTGTTGCAGCTGGACGAGATGGCCCTGTACGCCTCGGGACTGGCCCTGCTCGAGCAGAACCTGCACACGCTCGACTCGCAGGGCATGTTCGACACGCCACCCGTGAGTTGTAGGAGCCTTTTCAAGAGGGCAAAGGCACCAACCGTTATTATCTACCCGTGCATAGCATGAGCACTTGCAGTGTGTTAGTGGTCAGTCTAACACATCACATTGAGCATTTGTTTCTTGCAAGGTTGATATATCTAGGTTTTTTTGGTTTGAATACTAGTCAGCCATGGTTCATAAGAATATACAGTAAACCCTCATTACAACGAAGTCGCTTTATTCGAAATATCGCTTTTATCGAAGTGTCACGCAGTCCCGACCCAAATGTGTGCATTTTAGACCGGATTACTCGAAGCATGTCAATAGCTTGCTCCGCTTAGAGCGAAGTAACAAGTTGCGGATGCGTATTCACGGCGGCGCTAAGAGCGGGCGAGCGACCGCACACGCTGCCGAAGTGCCTGCGCACTTTTTTCGTCCATGTCCCGCGCCGAGCGGCCTTGTCTCTGCGCTGAGCGAACGATGTTCGCGCTAGCGTCGCCAGGCTAAAGCGCGCCAGTGCAGACAGCGTGAGAGTCACCGCGGCCGCGGCACTGATTCTCCGCCGCGTGCCGGCTGCTCCCCGCTACGCCACTGGCTACGCCGGTGGTGTCATGTGACCAGTACGGATCCTTGGCGTTGGCGCGTTGGCGTGCTCCTTGGGTTTTTTCCATTTGTGTTTGGAAGACAAACGTGCACGTGTGTTGTGCGAGGTCTGTGTGAACCCGTGACGTTGTGTGTGCGCATCGTGTGTGATTTTAGTGACCGTCAAGTGAAAATGGCACCGCCGGTGCCCGCACGGAAGTGTCTGACATTGGAGCAGAAAGTTGAACTGATACGTGAGGTGGAAAAAGGAGGCCTGCATAAGTCTGAAATCGCAAGACAGTTCGGAATACCACCGTCAACATTATCAACTGTTCTGAAGAATAAGGATGCCGTACTGGACAGCTTCGAGAAGAGTTTCTCAGCCAAACGAAAGCGCAACCGTGATTCTATGTATCCTTAAGTGGAAAGAGTGCTTCTCAAATGGCTGAAAAACGCTAGAAGTGCAAACCTTCCTGTAAATGGGCCTGCATTGACCGCAAAAGCCGAAGCCCTAGCTGCCCAAATGGGCAAGCAAGATTTTAAGTGCAGCAACGGCTGGCTTGAACGTTTCAAGAGACGGCACGGCGTCTCTTGAAAATCGATCGTTGGTGAAAGTGCAGCCGTGGACTGCGACGTCGTGCACGGATGGCGCAAGCATCGGCTGAGCGCCCTACTTCAGCAGTATGAAGATAGAGACATGTACAACTTGGACGAGGCGGCATTTTTTTACAAAATATTGCCGAAGCGCACGTACACTACACCGGGCGGAACCTCATCAGGATGTAAACAAAGCAAAGAACGTGTTACAGTGCTGTTCGGTGCTAACGTGACGGGGGAGGACAAGCTTCCTTTGCTGATACTGGGGAAGGCGGCAAAGCCCCGGTGCTTCCGCAACGCAACGATACCCAAAGACTGCATATACAGAAGCAACAGGCGAGCTTGGATGACCGCAGCCGTTCTCGAAGAGTATGTGCGCCTGCTCGATCGAAAGTTTAGCGCAAAGCAAAGGCGTGTGCTTTTTGTTATCGACAATTGCCCCAGCCATGGCAAGATTGAAAATCTGCAAGTGATCACTTTGGAATTTCTACCAGCGAATACGACCGCGATATTGCAGCCCATGGACCAAGGCATTATTGAGACAACACGAAAGTTATACCGGAAAAGTTTTTTACAACGGATGCTCGTTGCGTATGATGCAAACAAGGAATACAGCATCGACTTACTTGGAGCAGTGCATTTACTATGCCATTCATGGAAAGAACTGGCACCTGCAAAGATTGCAAACTGCTTTGCACATGCCGGATTTTCCCGGTCGCACGCAGAAGACGCTGATGATGACGGCGAGGACTGCGACGATCTCTACGAAGCTGTGAACAACATCGTTGGCGGAGATCTGGAAGGCAACTTCGAATCATTTGCGATGGCTGACGCAGATGTACCCGTCGTTGCCCCAGCTACGGATGCCGAAATAGTCGACTTGCTTGGAGGCCCCGAGGAGGAAGATGAGCCGCTAGACGAACAGCCTCGCGAAATAACAACAGTGGCACAAACACAGGAGATCCTCCGTCTGTTGCGAAATTGAGTGGAGTGCGCGGGCAGCGACCACGACCTCATAATTTGCCTGAACAAACTGGAGCAGGCACTCCTCGCGCCCAGCCGAAGCACCCGACAAAGCCAGCTGACTGACTTTTTTGTACATGAATAAAGGTTTGTTTCACTGAATACCACTTCTGCGAAGTTATCATGGCTAATTTAGCTGTACTTGCTGAGCTTTTATGGGGCAGTCGCATATATCGAATTACCGCTTATATCGAATTTTTTTGCCGTCCCGTTGACTTCGTTATAACGAGGGTTTACTGTACAGTAGAATCCTCTTAAACGGAACTCAAAGGGGCAAGAAAATTTGTTCCATTTATGATAAGTTCCATTTAAGCAAAGCCCACAAAGTAATGAAATATGACTTTATTTCAAAAGCTCCAAGCATCCAGGCTTTCCCATTCGCTTGGTTCGTGACAGGCAGCATAGCCACGCCATTGAAGCAGCGTGGGTGCTTTTATTTCCCCACAACCACCATCTTCAACTTTTCACTACCGTCTATGTAGCACCTACTAGTAGCACCGTAATACGACCTTTGCTTCGCTTTCCTCTCGTACAGGCTTCCCCCCTTGTAAGCGAAAGTCTTAGTAGGGAGTGCCTTGTAAAACAACCCAATTTCATCAGTGTTAAACAGGTCCCGTTGTTCGTAGGCTTCCAATAATTCTTGCAACCTCCCCTGTTGCCAGTGGCGACAGACATCTCTGTTTACAGCCACACTTTCTCCGGAAAACGGCCTTAAAGACAAGACTATGCCGCTTTTTAAAACTGCTCAGCCAGCCATCGCTCACCCTGAAATCCTCGATCCCCATCCGAGAAGCAATCTCTTTGGCCTTCTCTTTCAAAATGGGACCACTGATCGGGAAGTTCGCACTGTGCGCACGCTTAAACCAGAGGAAAAGCACATCTTCAATTTCTTTGTACGCCATCGTTCTCATCTGCATTCCGTACGTGGCGAAGTTCCCAAGCTTGACAGCTTCTACAATCTTCCTTTTGTTCTTGAGTATCTTAAACAGCGTGGACTTCAGAATATCAAATTTCTTCTCAATTTCTCTCTTTAATAGGTTGTTGGGGTCAAATTCTTGGGTGGCCCTTACTTTCTTTGTGAGCGAAAGTGCAATGTGTTGCCGTTTTTTTGTTGTGCAAAAGCTCCTTTTTTTTTTTAATAGTGCTACCACATAAAAAAAAATTGTTTGAAAAAAGTTTGTAGCTACGTATTCGTATTCGATTCGTATTCGAAAATTTTGATATTCGCACACCCCTACTGAAAATGACAGCTATGTATACTATGTGTAGAGTGACACTGTCTGAAGCACTCTTCTGTGTGTATGTGTGTGTGTGTGTGTGTGCAGAACACCCTTCGCAACATCATGATGAGCACCCGGGAGCCCCTGGAGTGGCACTTCAAGCAGCTCGACCACTCTGTCGGGCTCAGCTTCAATTCCAACTTCCACGTTGCACTCGTTGGACACCTGCTCAAGGGTGAGCTCCTGCGATGCAGCACTGGTGGTTGTGCAAGGGCTATCCTCCCTCATTTGCACATGTCAGTGTATAAAGCCGTACGAGAAAGATTATGTTGAGGATGAAAAGTTCGAGGATTTGGGCCACCTCTTTTTTGGGAGCTAGCAAGCAAATATAACTAGCAAACCGTATCCGATGGACATCTGTCTCTGTGCTAGACATAGTGTCTGGTGCAGGATTCTCCTTAGCAGGAATTTACCATATTGACTCACTACTGATTACACTTTTCTAATGATTGCACCCCTAAATTTCATCATCAAAATTTAGACTTTCTTTCCCCCCCGTGTGATGATTGCAGCCAAAACTTGCTGCCGCTGTAACGGAAGTGACGATGGCCATTTTG